>WSTJ01000628.1:0-20803 GCA_019623705.1 Ceratobasidium sp. 428
GGCCAACTCTTCCTCAGACTCGATATCGATGTGGGCTACAATCGAACGACAGGGGAACATCATGCCGTCCTCAAGAATTAGGAGCCTATGCTTAATACCATCACTGTTGGTCGTCGCAGGGGGGGCCAGGAAGCTAGATATCTCCTGAGTACGACCCAATCCCATCGGCCGTTCACGCAACACAAGAACGCGATCGTTGTCTTCAATATTCGTAGAGAATAGATTCAGCTCTTCTCCGAGCTCGCGATAGTACGCCGTGTAAGCCAATGGAGTAAATCTTATTGCCAAATTGAGCTTCAAGTTTGAAAACGCTAGTTCGTCAGAATCAATCCAAAACGAAATGACTAGATCCGATTGTCCGCGAAACCCGTCCAGGTCTTCTTCAATAGCATAACGGTCCCCGGAATCATTCAGTGAGACGCATGTTCCCCAAACAGCATGGAGGGAAGAATACGTGGATAACTTCCCAGCCTTGGAAGGATCTTTGATGCTACAAATAAGCCGTGGACCGAGTTCCTCTTTATCCCGGCGGAGGGGCTCCAGCTTTTCCTTCGGTACCTTCAAGACTACGCATACAGTCCGCGGAACGTCTGGCCAGGTTTTGAAGACGCCAATCCGAGGTACGTTTTCCCATGGTCTATGTTCATGATGACGCATCCTCAGACCACGAAGGCGGTGTTGCATTTTCGTCTCCAGAAAGCTGGACATGCTCAAGGCATTCTCTTCGCCAATGTCCATAACCGCCAGGAAACCAACCACCGCGCTTTCCCAGTTGCCGTCAAGAATTTGCAGTCTACTTTGTGCATGTACCCAAAGCGCGGCAATTGTCTCGCGATCGTAGTCGGCCGAGCTGGATAGAAGGAGCTGATAGCGTGTGAAATTAGAAACGCCGAGTGTCGATGAGCAGTCCCAAAAAAACATCTGGCGGTATACCCCAGACATGAGCTTGCTCATATTCCACGACTCGACGCAAAGAGTTGGACCCGGCTCTTCGTATGCGTGTTTATCCCCCCCAGTAGGATCGACCCATGCAACTCGTTCGTTAAATCTGGTGTTACCCTCTATCTGAAGGTCGTGGGTGTTTGATTGACTTGTAAATCGTGAAACATAGGCGCGGGGCACTAGCCCAATCAGGAGCCCCATAGTGGGTATTTCGTTGCAAAGACGCCGTAGAAGGTTTTCGTCTGGAGGATCCTCCTTGAATACAAGACTCATATACAATACGGCTTGTGAAGGCGCTCGTTTCTTCAATAGGGGTTGTGTGACCAGGAGCAGGTTGACAATGCCCAGAGAGCGGGCTAACATTGAGGTATCGATAATATCAAACGAGAGAGGCGCCTTAGGTCCTGAAGTCGCATGTTCGGTCAGATCAACAGGAGCTGCTCGCCAAGGTGCGGTGAACATTTGGGTTCTAGGCTCGCCAGACCTGGCATACAGATTCAACGCCTTGCACAGTGCCAATGCATCGCCAACGAAAAACCGGAGCGTCAGAGCGTTCGCTTTTCTAGAAGCCTGAAGGGCTAAGCAGGCTGCTTTGAACTGCTGCTTAGCCTTTGCCATAGCCGAGGTTACATTTGAACCGACAGGGTCGAATTCAATAGGGACAAAAGCTGGAGCGAAGTGGAAACCTTGGGGAAACGTGATGTTCGGTACTCCGATGAAGGTTTCGCCATAGGCCTGAGAGTAACAGAACGTCGCATTGAGAAGTGCCGTTTTGTTGATATCCTTGTTAGTTGTGGCAGTCGTTCCATTCTGCCAATATTGACCATACTGCTCGGATACCGGCTGTAAAGCCTCGTTCCAGACAACTGAAGCAGAGCGACTTGCGCCAATGTTCCGGCGAGAGTTCAGGAGCTCCTTGGCCAAATTAGACAGAGCACCTTGCTCTGTTATGAGCTTGGCTAGGCGGATCGACGAGATATTCTGGAATTCCGCGTACGAGGTCCAGTAGCGGCGAATATCAGACAACGAGCTCCCATCAACAAATTTGAGGAATTGACCATATTTCGATTCGTTCCACGTCTTGGAGCTTTCAGATAGCTTGACTAGCTTGCGAGCATGAGTGGAGAGAACGCCAACAACGTGCTCGGAGAGTTTGAAGTGGTAGAAGATGTCCCAGATTGTGCTCGCAGACAGATCATCGTCGAGTAGAGTAAAAAGTATCAGATTGCGGGCTAATTAGTAGAGTTGATGTTCAAATCACATTTTTACTGGTATAAATAAGACGAACCTAATACAGCTGGCTCGAGATCGCAGCAGGTGATGTCAAGCTTCCTTGGAACTGAATAATATAAATATTGGCTACTATAATGCGGTGCAATAAGGTTGACTAACCAGGAGGGGAAGTGACGTCAGTCGAGAGGGTGTACAGAATATGACCGGGGTCGCCGCATCCCAGCAGCAGGATATCGGCAGACTGCTCAGGGGAGAGGTCCTGAGTTAAACTAGTAGCGGGTGAGGCGCTGACTGGGTAAAAGGTTGGTATGGAGGGCCAGGTTAAGGGATGCGACATATTTGAATACGTTCAACCGATCCGTAGAGGTTTGGATGACGCGCGGGTTGAGATTTGTTAATCTGGTGCAGTGGCGTACGGTGGCGGCGAGAGTTGTATAACTTCTTACGTGCTTTTGTTGAAGTGAAATATTTGACGCTTGGTGGACTTGGACGAATTGCGTTAACGGAGGAGTCAGTGGAAGAGTGGTCTGAGCTATCAATGGTCAACAATGAAGAAAGACCATCGCCACTCCAATTGTCACGTGGTATTACCATACATTTCAAATTTGTAGCCACTCCATTTAGCTTTGATTGGATGGTTGACGCTTATTAGTAATAGGCTCGTTTAGGAGGGATAGCTCCTTCTGGTATGAGCCTATTTTCAGACGTTTTACTAGGTTACGATGCCCAAAATCATAGTTGGGCTGTCACGCGCGCATTGATCACCAGACGCGCTGAGTTTGTGCTTCCCCCATCTCCTGGAAGTTCTATGGATTCCTGACTATTAGCGCCGTTCATCATGTCTTGCATTTTTTATTACCACTCGTTTATTATATTTCAAACATTGTGGGGTCACACATGTCGCAAAGGGTTGACAAATGCATTATCAATTACTCCTAACATATGCCAATCAAAGCTCGACACCTTGCTTGACTTTGCATATTTTCTAATGCTCGCACATGTTAAAAGCTACATTGAAGAATCTGGAGTCATTTTGTGCGACAAACGCCTTCCTCTCGTCCATCAGCTCTATCCTATACCTTTTGGCCTCCTCCAACGTCATAGTTCCCCCTGCAAACAAATTTACTCGATCGATGATCTCAGGCGCTAGCTTATTGAACGCCCCTTTCAGGGCCTTGTTCGACGATACAGCTGTTGCTCGCCAGTCTTGTTGCTGAGGTGGCACCCTGGTAGTTGACGGTCGATGAATCGCGGGGTCGACCAAAAACAGCGCGACTATCTTGCGATGTCCTGGCTTTGTTTTATCCCTGAGCTCGAACGGCGAGACCTTATGCTGGTAGACGTTCGGGAATGCGATAGTTCTGTCCTGGCAGGTTACGATGGCGCCGAGCTCGTTTACGCATGGTTCGTCCCTATGAGTGAACTACCGTAAATACGGATGGCTATATGCATAACAGAAACGCTTGTACGAACCGAGATATTCCCCAAGTCAGCCGACAGCCACGTTCGTCGTCTTGCTCGTAATCATTTGGGATACAAGCAGCCGTTCGGAAGGCTAGTTGACTTTCCGTGATATTCTCCTCCGAGTAGTAGTAGATCCCAGACGCTGCGATCGCCTCGTTCGACATCCCTTCGATGTGCCATGACCCGCCTGCGTACTCTGACTTTTCAGGCGTCTAGTACGCTTTATCAGATTATGTCCTCCGAAACATGGTTTCACTCACCAGATGAATATTTGCCAGCTTGACGATCACCTGGATTGTTTTGCCAGCAAGGGAGTACCAGATGTCACGTTTTTCCAAAGTACCTGAGACGTATCCCTCGGAAGGGACGTTGGGCAGCTCAATTGGCCGATTTGCAGCCCATTCTTCGTACAGCTTATTCCACTCGCGTGATTCATTATTGTTGAAATCGATCCTGAATTCTGGCTCGGGTGTGTTACGCCGATTGTATTCGTAGGAGTTGTTGGTCCTGGCGGGAACGGCCTGGTTAGATGGAATCAAGTCGGTCAGCACTCGCTCGAACAGCGGTATGAACGCCCCAATCAGCCCTTCGATAGCATTATGTAGCTCGGCGTGCTGGTCTGGGTTCAGGTTGTTGATGTAGCTAACGCTCTTGACCGACTTGCCGTCTTCCGAAACAACAAAGTCTGTTGGCAGCCACCGAAACTTTTGCGACTGATGATAATTGTAGTATTCCGTACTCCAAGTGAAGATTGACCTTGGCTGGAGAAGCGGCGGCGGGGGGATAGCCTCCAGCTTCGTGGCGTCGTGGTCGGTGCATCCTTCCGGATACGCCAGCGTGCGACCATACACAACCGGATACAACGATGGGTGAACTAAGTCCAGTACTATGTTGTTCGAGCGCGGATGCCAGTCCTTCTCCGATTCGAGCACGTTTTCCAAATCTGCCACTCCCTCGACGAGTTTAGCTTTAAGTGTAGAAGAAACGAGCTTGTCGGACTGCCAGATGCAATCGTAACACGAGACCTGCGCCTCTCGAGTTAGCCAAACAAACAGTCGCCCACAGCTACAATAAGCTTTCTTACCTCGGCACCAGTCTCCTCGTCGCGGAGCTTTGCATAGCCACTAAGCTCATTGAGAACGTAGTCAACATGCGACTCTTTCATTTGTCGAGCCTGTCCAAGTGCTTCGGCGCGCCACTTCTTTAAGATATCTTGATCGCGGAATTTTGTCCACCAAGAGGATTTCGAGCGGAGATTCGCAGATAGTGCGGTCATTTCGAGCTCTACCAACTTCAAGCCAGAGCAGGTGAGATTAACCAGACACGATGCTAGGCGTACATACGTACAGGCTTAGCCAAGTTCACATAACTATTGTCTTTATAGAAGCGCGTTTCTAGAGCGGAAAAGGCGTTTGGCAGGGGATCCATCTCGCTTGGGGATGGTCTTGTATGGTTTGGTGATCAGGGGCAGGGATAAGAAGCAAACCCGTTGATGACGTACTCATTATCTAACGCGCGTAGGTTGTGTTTGTTTGTCTATCGTACAAACTTAAGGGCGATATGCAGACCGTGTCCCAACACATGCGAAGCTGAACTACATCTTCTCAGACCTTTCAAATGTCAGTACTCTACATACATACTATAATGGAATATTGAACTGAATCGTTTTCGTAACTAAACTTTTCAGGTTTTCAACTAGCTCACGGTTAGACAAGCCAGATCTATCTGAACCACGGGTTTTCGCCTTCCTTGATTAATCGATCGTTCTTATAACTATTCTCTGGTCACCTACGTACGCCGTGGGACTTTCCATCCTGCCATGTATGAGATATTCGCTCGGCAAATGGCTCTATCTATGCCACGCAAACATATCTTGGCCGAACACTACAAATGGAAGGAAGTTACATAATGCGCCATGATTACAAGTTAAGGGCCCATTGGAATCTTATTCTACAGTCAATGCAGGAGCTTCCATATGCGATACACCAACATTTGACGGTTGAGAAGGTATAGGGGTCATTGAGATGGGGGGGATCATCAGCTCTGCGATGTGGGTCTCCTTCACCTTTTGCGCATCAGAACCGACGTCAGCAAAACCCCCCTTTGCTCACGAACACCTGCGAGCACGGGCCGGCTCGGGATTTTGCGGAGATGCCTGAGCACGCTATATCAGGTTAGTGAGTGCCTACGAGCACCAGTATAGGTACTCACAAGCACCCGGAATCACCACTATAGGTGCTCGTAAGTACTTACGGCCGTTCACGAACACCGGGCTCGGGATTTTACCGATCACTTGCAAGCAGAGGTACGGATATTGTAAAAATACATACGGGGCTTATGCAAGTGTCATAGTACAGCGTAAATATATTCATGCTTGACGTGTTTACACATATAGCCAAGATAGAGTAACAAAAACCTCAGACACGAAAGGACTTACTAGCGTATACATAGGTAGTAGGATTATTAATACTGTATGCGTGAAGAGTGCAAGACGAATTGTAAAACGCTTGTGCCTGGATATGTCGAGGTGCGAGAGACTAGTGTATATTAGAGCTTGATATATAGACATGTGGGGATACTCACCAAATCATATCTACGGGTTCGCTGGTCACGGTCTAGGTGTTCGAGTTGCGTGGCATATGGGCTCTTGGTAGGTGAACGGACGAGAGGAGGGAGAAGGGGGATGGTTGTGAAGGAGAGACGGAGTCCACTGTTTTGAGACACCTGAAAGTACAAACGTAGTCAAGTGCAAGGTACGCAGAGGTGATCCGGGATCCCATGACCCAGGCACGCTGCTCTCGTTGGCTAGCGTTATCTGATCCGGTCAGATTCGTACGGACTCGCAGGAACGCTTCTGCCTTAGCTTCACCCACCCCTTGCCCAAAGGCAAACTCGACCACGACCACAACTTCTCGTATGAACACCCCCCTCGACTCTCGACTTGCTGTCTTGTAATCGATATTCGCTAACAGTCTACCACCAGATCCTTCTCGCACCCCGTCAATGTCCATTGAGTCTCTGCCGTCACTCTTACCGGTGGGTACAATCATCTAATATTTTATCATATATTCATTAACGGCTTTAATTTGAGCACGGCGCTACGTGTGGTGGCGGATGTCGTGGTTTGTGTCGTGGTCGGGGATACCCATCACCACTTGATCGCCACTTGATCGCCAATGTGGTGTTTCATGTTAGTTGATCGTGTCCTTGCTTGGTTTCCCTGCCCACATCTGCGTCCTCATCGAAGATTGGATTCGCAGACTGTATCCCACATGTATCCTCTATCTGTACATAGCAACTAGTCATTCAATCAATCATATTTTATTTTATTCAATTGCCAAATCAAGTGGCTACCGTATATATGCACGCGCCACGAGCACACAATCGATGCTCGTTGGTGCTCGGGATCACTAATCGGATTCTCCTACGATCTCGGGATTAGCGGTCGGTTTCTCGCACGTCCTCGCTTAGGGGGGGCATAGAATATTGCGCTCGTTGCCTCATAAGCGCTCGGAACCCCCTTTGAGCACCGGCGGATTTGGTTGAGGAAGTAGCCTTACGTTATGAGCCATGGTGAGTATAGCAGAGTCCTAGCTGAGACATATAACACTCACGAGGTGTCATGAATGTCCAGCTGATCGACCCTTGTACTCCATACTCCACGCCTCGCACGTACTGTTCAACTTGGGCATCTACTTCTGGGCTAAACGAGCGCAGCTGTGCCTTGGCATGGATGTATTCTTGAAGCCGCTTTTGGATGAGCTTATCGACATAATCGATTGCATGCTCCAGATCAAGCCCTTCGTTCCACATGACAATGAAAACAAGATTATGTGTATCCTCTCGCGCCTGCTCGATCTAGGAATACACCGGTACGAATGAGGTTCATGCACCTAAAACGTCGGCCATGTGCACTGACCGGAAAGGAATAAACGTCGTTTGCCCATGTAAGCAGGTCGTTTCCGGCGAGCAGTAGCTCGCCAATCACAGGATCGCCGTGAACTTCGTCAGGAAGACTAAGTCCGAGAGTGTACTCGAGCACAGCTGTTGTACATTATGAGGGAGTGATTGCTATGCTGTTGAAAAAACTCACGAAACATCATCTTCACTGCTGACGTATCCCGGCGCAACTGGATGAACTCTTCTACAGTGGGAAGGTTGTCGACGGATCGGTTTATATTTTGTTTGAGGGTTGCTTGGGTGTAGAGATCGAATGCATCGACAAACCGATTTGCGGAGCCACAACATGAGGTAGCTCGCATACGGCGAAACAAGCTAAAATAGGGTCAAACCCGTGAGCACGGTGGCTAAAGTAAAGGATCCCGAGGGTACCTTTGTAGAGAGGTTGCAATACTGAGTGTAGGCCGTGCCAATTCTGGGTTTCGCAGAACATCCATGACTTCACTGATGGCTAACTTAGTGCTTTCAGTGTTTTCTCGTGGCCCTTCTGCATCATTAAAATCATCAAACTGAATCATGTTAGCTTTCCTGGCGAGATTTTTTAGCTATTTTGATTCTCACTGTGAACAGCCATAGGATAAAATCCATTGCGGGTCGAAAACGCTCCAAGTCGGCGTCCGGGAAAGCTAGCGCTGCCATGAGACCGAATTTGGCTTCAAAAAAGCGTTGCAGTTTACGGTCATCATACAGACCTAGGTATGCATATATCAGCTCAAACCCAGTCCTAAGGTAGGTAACTAAAGCGCACATACCGTAGCTACTGAACCAAGTATATGAGTCGGCCTCGGTCTCAACCCAGTGAGGATTGATCTTGGTTTGGAATACTTTGCCGGTGTAACTGACAATATCTGGCATGCGAATCTTGGACGGGAAAGCTGAACGGTTGATTAGCTTCAGTCGGGGGAGCTCAACCATGTTTTTGAGGAGATTGGGGCAGATTCAGTATGAACGCAATGAATCAATACGCTATAGGACACAAGACAGTCTTGTGGAGATGTGGCAAGTTGGTGAGAGCGAAGTTTCGCAAACTCCCAAACTTATAACTAAATCCGTCTTTTCTGACCTCAAGGTTCTGCGTGGATGTTCTCATCCTGGAGCAACGGGTACATCAACCCCCGGTCACAGGTACACTTTTGTTTCGTCGGGCATCAGCAGCCGGGTCAGGCCTGAGCCGTTTACGGGGTACCGCAGTAGCTGTAAATTGTTGCTCCGTTAGGGTATTGTGTTCGTGCCAAGCTGCCCATGGCTGAGCTTTGAGCTGGTAATGATCTTTATGTAAACATCTTCGTCCTGTTTTTCTAAGCTATATGACACCAGATCTGACCGCCGTGGGTTGGCGCTACATGATGCATTGCAATCAATTCCTCTCATAATTTTATGCCCTTTCTCAAAAGCTACGCTGTGAAAAATTACGTCTAGGTTCGCCTCTATTTCTTGTAGAGTATCTTGCCACTGGATTCTCTGTCCCGGAAAAAATTGTCGCCGGAACATGCAGATCGCTAGCATACTTGCAGTCGACAATGATACCCGAAATCTCACGTTTTATATTGTCAGGTACACTGCTCGCCGAAAGCATGCCGGAGAGCCATACAAGCGGGTATGACACTCCTCGCGGTATTGTAACGGGACAAAAAAAAATGTAGTGCATCACGAGTGGTTAGGTTCTTCCGAGGTCGAGGGGGGAATCCAACCACTTGAGTCGACAGTCAGCCACTACGTTTTAGTTACTTGATAACTTTTATCAAGAATAGGCGTCTCCGACCCACAGTACGAGGCGACACCTGCATGTTTTGAGACACTTCTATTGATAGTCAAGCTAACTACCTCATCTCGGGCCGCTGATAACGCAAGAGTCCCAAATCGGAGCAGCGATAGAAGCCCACGACCAAGTTCTTGCCGTCTATATGCGCATACAACCCACTCTGAGCGGCCGAAAGCATAGTACGGGCGCCGCCAAACCTCGTGGGTATGTTGGTTCCGGCTCGTCTGTCTACCGTGGCTTCTTGATAGGGCTGATACCCATACATGAGGGTAAGCGAGAGGTAGATAAACTACCGATATGTCTCGGCTTCAACCACCATGCTTGTCACAAGCCTTCCACATCACCCCAATTGATACTTCGACCTTGAGTGCCTTACTAGTATTTCCCCAGCAACCAGGTTGTAGGAACTTCTTTATTTGCCTCTTGTGTAGACGCTGACTGATAGGATGTATCACATGACCCGCCGTGCAGTCAAACTTGACTTCCTCATCCGGAAAGCTTCACGGAATCCCAATGGAGGCTACCAAGATCCACATAGTACAAGCCTGGTATTTCGAAAAAATTAATTCGTAATCTAATATCAAACACAAAAGAATAAACCTCTACCGCCCTAACTCTCTCGACCCCTCAACCCCCTGTTGACACCGCTCCTCCAGACCCCCCTCCAAATCAACAGCAACCACTCCGCTCTCCCCATTTGTATTCTCTAACGTTACAAGCTAAACATCCAGCACTCTAATCATCATGAAATGGCCCTGCCCCCTCTATCATCAAGCTCACGCGCTTATTGGCAGAGAATATAGTAAGCAACAGCAGGATTACGTGACTAAATCTAACGTGGCTCGAAACCAATTATAGGTCGGGCCGCCCTGAGTCAATGGGCAGCAGAATTTTCCATTCATTTACAGTAGCTTCAATCCAGTAGCCCACATGTCACCTATATCTTAGTGCTCACATAGGTCAAACGCCACCTCAAAAAACCTCTGGTCGTTATGTGCAACAAACGCTTTCCGTTCGTCCATCAGCTCCAGTCTATAGCTCTTCGCCTCCTTCAGTGCCATTGTCCCTCCTGCTAACGAGTTTACCCAGTCCATGATCTCGGGTGCTAGCGCCCTCCTGAGGGTTTTGTTCGACAACAGGGCCGCCGATCGCCATTCTTGTTGCTGAGGTGGCACTCGCGTTGTTGACGGTCGACGGATCGCAGGGTCAACCAGGAACAGCGCAACTATCTTGCGATGCCCCGGCTTAGACTTGTCCTTGAGCTCGAACGGCGAGACCTTGTGCTGGTAGATGTTCGGGAACGCTATAGCCCTATCCTGGCAGGTAACAACGGCGCCTAGCTCGTTTACACATGGGTCGTCCCTAACAATGAAGTACCGTAAATACAGGTGACTATATGCGCCAAAGAATACCGATACAAACCGAGATACCCCCCAAGTCAGTCGACATCCACGTTTATCGTGCTGCTCGTAGTTGCCAGGGATCGAAGCGGCCGTTCGAAACGCCAGTCGACTTTCCGTGGTGTTCTCCTCCGAGTAGTAGTAGATCCCGGACGCTGCGATCGCCTCGTTCGCCATCCCCTCGATGTGCCATGACCCACCTGCGTACTCTGGCTTCTCAGGTGTCTAACGTGCTTCATTAGTTTTCACCTCCCGGGATGAACAGTCCCGCTCACCAAATGAATGTTTGCTAGCTTGACAATCACCTGGATGGTCTTGCCGGCGAGAGAGTACCAGGTACTGCGCTTCTCCAAGCTACCCAAGACATACCCCTCGGGAGGAACCTCGGGTAGGTTGATTGACCTACCGCTAGCCCATTCATCATACAGTCTGCCATACTCACTTCCTACTTCGTCTTCTTCTTCGTCCTCTTCCCCGTCCTCTTCCCCGTTCTCCTCTTCGTTCTCTTCTCCGTCCTCTCCTCTACCCCTCTTTCCGCCTTTCAGAACTTCCTGCCAGTTTGGTTCAGGCTTGTAACCTTCTAAGTTGTAAGAGTAGGAGTTGTTGACCCGGGCTGGAACAGCCTTGTTCGACGGGATCGAGTCGGTTAGCACCCGCTCGAACAGCGGTATATACGCTCCAATAAGATCCTCGATAGCTGCGTGTAGCTCGGCGTGCTGATCTGGGTGCAGGTTGTTGATATAGCTGGTGCTCTTGACCGACTTGCCGTCGTCCGATACGACAAAGTCTGTTGGTAGCCACTGGAACTTCTGCGACACGCAATAGTCTTCCGGCTTCGGGACATAGTCGTCATCTTCATCGTCGTTGTCGTTGTCGCCGTCGCTGTGGCTGTCATCAGTATGCTCTTCTCGCTCCACCTTTCTGCATGCTTGCAAGATCGCTTACGAATGCTCTGACGTTGGCTGGTTCCCCACAGGATTGAAGTCGGACGGTAGTGGTGAAGGGATTATCTCCAACTTCGTGCCGTCATGGTCAGTTGTCTCTTCAGGGTAGGCCAACGTACGGCCATACACGATTGGATACAGCGATGGATGGACCAGGTCGAGCACCATGTCGTTCGAGCGCGGATGCCAGCCCTTCTCCGAGTCAGGCACCTTTTCAAGCTTAGCTATCCTCGCGATGAGTCTAGCCTTGAGTGCGGCGGGAACAAGCTTGTCGGACTGCCAGATGCGATCATAGCACGCAACCTACACCGTTCCCATCAGCCTAATCCTACCAAGTTATAGTCATTGTCTATACCTCCGCCCCAGTTGCTTCATCGCGTAGATTGGCATATCCGTCTAACTCACTTAGTACATAATCAATATGAGACTCCTTCATGTGTTCGGCTTGTTTGAGCGCCTCGGCGCGCCACTTGGCTAGTATATCCTGGTCTCGAAACTTGGTGTACCAAGAGGGCTTCAGGCGAAGAGCAGCAGATAACCTAGTCATCTCGCGTTCTACAAGCTGGAAACGGCAATGGGAGTCTAGCTAGGGCATCAGTTTGGGGAAGTTGTAGACGTACAGGTTTGGCCGGAGTTGCTACATCATCTCCCTCGGACCAATGATCTTCATTGTCGGTAAAGGCGTTCGGCAATGGCTTCATGTCCATTGTAGAGAATGGCGTTCTGTGGTTGGGATTGACCAAAGGAACACGGCCAGTCCAACGTATTTAATGCTACTTCTACCCTTTACATATGTTTGGCCGATAAGCTGTGGATCGCGGGCATCTTGACCGAGCAGCTCCCCCTACATGTGGAATCTACTCTTAGATTCGACATTTAGGTTGAGCCTTAACTTGGCCTTAGCTCCTTTCCAGCTAGGTACTTGAGACAGAGTACCATATTCTCTTGCTCGTCTGGGATCGTCCAACAATGCACTGTTCATGAACAAAGACGTTGCAATGTCTTCACACAGTCTAGGTGACTGGACTACTCGATGAAGCCCCTTAGAGTTAGACAGATTCGGAAACCCCGTGTGCTTGCTTTGCAGTGCCATTTCTGTTTACTATTTTGAATGCTGTGTACGCGGACATACCAGTATTGTAACGTATTGTGCAACCTTTTTTCATCCCTTTTGGCACATGTCGCGGCCTAGCAGCTTTAGTATATGCACGGCTTTCGAACAAGACCCCAGGAAGTGGGATATGTGATCCAGGTGGTCCGCTTCTGCATCATCACCCAGCGAAAAGCCACGGAAGTAAGTCAATTGGGCATTTTGGAACTCAGAACGCTTCAAGAGCTACCTAGTATACCATGTTAACGCCGATAGCTGTGGGGTACAACTCGCTGACTGAAATTGTCAGTTGGATCAGTATACCTATCAAGCAGCTGGTTCCTTGGTGTCCTATATAAAGGCGAGAAAAGAGTATTGCAACACCCGCGCCAAATAGGTAGGCAATCCTCATGACAAGTATACGATTGTGGGTATATGCGTGTGGAACATGACCACAGTGTCTTGAAAGTCTAATGCGATATGATAACGGCGCCTTTTTTTCTCGCATCCGAATTTAATCCGTTTGAAATTTACAACCAACAAGATGCCACAAACAAGTTTATAGACGAGGCGGCGGTTAGCTACCTGTACCCTAGAGTGCGTCCAGCCATTTATTCTCGGGTTATTTGGATCCAAGCTTGGTATCAATGCTATGCAAAACTTGTACCCGCATAACCTAGCCATTCATCAAATGAAAATTGACGGAGCAACGGAAAACGGTGCTGTCCAACTTCACTGGGTATCTAACATTTCCGGCGCTTATGGTATCTAGAAACCTATCAAACCTCTAGATAAGGTAAACCCGATTGGGACAGCACACACATAAACCTTCAAGAATACACCCATGATACAACATCTAACACAAAAAAGAGCGAAAATCATCTAACACCCCAACGCTCTGAGCCCCTCAACCGCCTGCTGACACTGCTCTTCCGGATCCGCCTCCAGATCAACAACGACGACCCCGTCCTCCCCAGTCGGATCCTCCAACGTCGCAAGCTGACTGTCCAACATGCTCGCTTTCATGAAATGGCCCTGTCTCTTTTGCATTCGATCCCATAAGACCTCTCTGGGACCTTTGATGAATACGAAATAAGTCTTGAGCGGGGGAGAGGTATTCGCAACATATCGCTCGACATTCGTCGTATCTTCCTGATAAGCCTCATGATCTCCAGGCGGATGCGCAACCGTCACAGCAGGGATCTCAGCAGGAGTAACCAGATCCACTGGTTTACCCCTCAACAAATCCCGATACGCTCGACGCAGCGATGAACACGCCATCACCACCGTGCGCGTATTCTGGTTGTGCGTGAGCTCCGTGCCGCGTTCGCGAATCCGTTTGAGCCACGGCGCCCGGTCTGCGTCTGTCAAGGGTTCGCCGCGGGACATTTTTGCGACGTTTGCGGCTGGGTGGAGGTCGTCGCCGTCTTCGAATGGGACGTTGAGCGCGCGGGAGATGTTTTGTGCTGTGGTGGATTTGCCGCAGCCGGATACGCCCTGGATCAAAGTGATGAGTTATTTATAGAGGATCACACGACAACCGAAATGAAGTGTTGTGTAAAAGACATTGCCCAGCCCATCCTCCCATCTCCTACCTCGACATCAAACACCACCTCAATCCCGAAAAACTACCAGCACACGACCCAACACCGAAACTCACCATCACAACAATCATCTTCGGACCCCCACTCACACCAAGCACCGTATCCTCTCTACTCTCGGTCATATCTTCTACCATACTTATCAGTACCTCTACTACACTTTCCTTACATTCAGTATACTCACCTATATCCAAGGGGGGAGAACTGAAGCGAGAGGGATCATAGTCGCTTTTATCCCGGTCTTCAGTCACGTGACGTATCTAACCCACCCAATCGGCTCACTTCCGAACTTACTCCCCAGCCGGACCGAGGTGCCTGATTTAGCAAATGACCCGCGACGCAGGACGAATAGTTTTGTAGAATTTCAAGCGAGGACTTGCTCATTGACACAATTGATTGTTGCTTGCCGGGAGCCGTGCGTGGTATAGAATGGATAAGCGCGAAATTTTCGAGCTCATCGGAGACACAGACGTCCCTCGGGCGCCAGCAATAGCCCACGTCTTTTCCGCTCATGCACACACAATCTCAGGCCGAATGCAAAAATATATTGACACAACACACTCAGCCTATAGCATACACCAACCATCTTATCAATCACACACACAAGACTAACGAGTCGAAAACCACCAGTCCATTCAATCAAAAATCAAAATCAGAACAAATGACAGACAAGATGAGGCAAAACAGAATGGAGGGGGCATATAGTCAACGAGTGTAAACTCGACAGAAAATGGAATACACACACGAACGGATCGACCAATCTTTGTCGTTCTCTTTCTCCTCTTTCTCCTTTCCCCTATCCCACCTTCCCTCCCTTCCTCCCCACATCACTCTCACATCCCCAACCTACGCCATCAACCCACCAACAACCCTAACCCCCGCACACCTCTCACCCAACCCAGCAAAGAAACTCCACGCAACCTCGGCGCGCTTCAACACCCCTTCAGCCTCTTTCACAGCTCGCCCAGTCTCCTCCCCAGCAGCCCTGTACCGCTCCCTCACGTCCCACGCAGCGAGTCGCAACACCTTTCGGGTCTCCCGACCAACGCGCGTGGCGTGGTTGTCGATGAATCCGACGGTGGTGGTGGAGGATTTAGGGGAGGACACTTGGACGGCGATGCGACGCCCGACTGTACGAGGAATGCTATACGGGAGATCGACGACGAGCCACGCCGCACCTCCGACAACAGCCAAAATAAGGACCGGAGCAGCCCACGCGCGAACAGTCTTGTTCCCCAACAAATCAACGGCTTGCATCACGCTGCGTAATCCAAAAGTCTTGGTCCCGACCATCGTCGCCGCACCCAATCCGAGAGAAGCGAGCGAAAGCGCAGTCGTCTTGTCTTCAATCGTTTTTTCGCTCGATCCAGATGGGAGGACGATATAAGTTTCCAAGAAATGTTCGAAATCGAATACATCAGACGCGCTCGACTGGGTCAGCTCGGGTGTGCGGGATAGACCGATCCCGGCACCGCCCGCCCCAGCGCCCCTCGCGCGTTTATTAAACATCGCCGAGGGCACAAACACACGGGGTTGACGAGCGGCAGCAGGGTTCGCAGACGGAGCAACAGCGAGCACGCGTTCGCCTACTGCCGCAACGCTCTTGACCGCCTCGGTCGTCTGGACCCTAGCTTGGTCCTCCACGCGCTCTACGGCCCGGTCGAGGCTCTCGAGCAACGCAGCGCGGACGTCTTGAGCATAATCAAACGCGTTGAGGAATCCGCGCCAGGGAGGGAGCGAGTACCCCTTATCGAGCTTGCCCTCGGCTACGTCGGCCAATGCAGCACCGAGGGTCTTCTTGACGTCTGCCTCGACGGACTTGACGGTGTTTTCTTCGAGCGCCTCGAGCTCGGACTCCATCGCGCTCCGATGAGCCTTGAGCGACTCCAAGATCGGACGGGTCTTTTCGAGAACCGAACGGGCGGCGTCGACTTCGGATTTGGCGAGCAGAGCGTTCGCGGCGCCCAAGAGCTCGATATCGCCCAAGAGCTTGGTGAGATAGGTCTGAGCCGGAAGAAGCTTCGACTTGGAGCGCTTGAGAAGGACAAAGGAGCGAAGTGCAGTCTCGAGCGTGACAAACGCCGCGTCGAGCACACCCTGTTCGTCCGAGTTGGAAACGAGGCTGACACCCAAGGCAGAGCGAGAATCGACGAAATGCACGAGCTCGTCTCGGTCATAGTACGTCTGAGGGCTAAGGGCTTTGATCTGCTCGAGCACGCGACGCTTGCAACGGGTCTTGTCCCGGATCTGGTCGTACCGGTTCACGACGATAAAGACGTAGGACTTTTCCTTGGCCGCGCTCGTGAGGAACTCTTGAGCCGAGAGGGTAAAATGGTTCTCGGCGTTGACGCAAAACACGACAACGTCAATCTCCTCCTGGCGCGCAAACAGACTGGTTGTTTTGACCGAATCGCGGTTCAGGCCGGGCGCGTCGATGAGGGTGATGTCAGCGATCCCGTTGTTGAGGAGCGACACGCCGTGGGAACGTGGGTCGGAGACGTAAAGCTTGAGTGCGTAATCGGGTGGAGTCTCTGCGTCAGGGTCGCCCTGGAGCGTCTCGATGTCGTCAACCCGGGCGGCGGTGTACGTGGCCGGGTTGGTGCGGTCGTACGACGCGACCTTGTCGAGCGGGATGACGTGGACCTCTTCGACGCCGTCATTCTCCAACGCATCGTGTACTTCGCAAAACACCGAGGTCAGCGGCTGCTGGTCGATCGGCAGGACGTCCCGGTGGAGCAACGCATTGACGAGTGTCGACTTGCCCGCGTTGAGATCACCGGTGACTAGGACCTTGCTGCGGGTATCGGCGATCCGGACCTTGAGCTTGTTCACATGCGCGAGCGCCGCCTCGAGCCTATCGTCGAGCAGATGAGCGATGCTCGCCTTTTCGAGGTTCGACACGAGCGCCGAGGGGTTGTGCACGCCGTTTGGACCCATGGAAAGATCGAGCCGGAGGACATGGAAATCATCGGGGATAAGCCCTTGCGGGTGGACAGACAATGCTGGGGGTTCAGGCATCTCGGAGATCGGGGTAAAGGTGCGGCGGGATCCGGGCTTGGACACGCCATAGACGACGTCGGTCGCGTTTGCCGGGTCGTCGATGAACGACATGGACCGGCTGATGCCCGGCTTGTCGGACTTGGTCAGCTGCGGGTAGCGAGTGACCCATTCCTTGCGGCTAAACTCGCGGAGGTCGCCCAGGATCGACTCGGCCTCGCCCGCGGCGGTCGTCAACCTTCAATTCTCAGTCAGCACACCACGTCATATGCAATGAAAAATTTTCGAAAAGACATACCGGTCCCGCTGGTTCACATACGCATTCTGAGCGTCTTGCCCGCTGGACAGCGCGCTAACTGTATCAATCGGCGTCGGAGGGATCATGTTATCGTCCACGGGCGAGAGGAGAGTGGTGGGAAAATACGATTGAGCCATAGTTAAAAATTTATTTCGTTTGTTTGTTTCGTTAATTCACTAGGTGGCAGTTGCAAAAGCCCCACTGCCTTTATTAAAAAATTTGAAGAGCTGTTGTTCTCAGAACAAGTCTACAGTCAGGGGGAGGGGAGAGTCGTGGAGAGGGTCTGGCAGGAGCGGTGCTCCATACAAATGCCCCAGCCGATCTCATCCACGTGACCTGCCTCGTGTATCGGGTTCCGGCGTGATCCGCTTTCCCGACGCCCTATCCGGTAGCCGTTCGCGAGAGTAGTTGGAGTTGGTTAGAGGGCGCATATATCCCGACATGCCTCGCGCTGAAGGCGAGGTATGATGTGAGCACCTCGCTCTGTCCACCAGTCGACGGCTGCGTGCGAACAGACTTGGTGCTACAGCTCCAGACCGCACACAGCCTGAAAATCACATGTCCAGCCTCACGCGCGTCCAATCCCATGACTATCATTTGCACATTCATAAAGGCCGTAAGCTCGAAAACCCTCTATCCATCTCCCCAGTTGTCAAGAACCTACAGAACCAGAGGCGCATAAAGCAACCCACTCGACGTCCAACGAGCCCAGCTCAACACGAGGATCCAACGCCGCAAGTCGTAACACCAAAACTTGAATGTTTTCAAGTTCGTCAAGACTTCCAACTTCTTGTCATACAGTGCCCCCCTCGTTGCATCCGATAAGCACGTCCCTTGTCCGAGAAAGCTGTATGGCATCATCCGACTCGCCCCTCAAGCCTCGCGCTTCGTCCATAAACTGATACACCACCCCACGCGACTGGACTCTAAGAAACCCCATAGCCACTCGACGCACGAATACATGAATAGGAGTCAGGGGCTGCGTGCGCGGTAGAAAGAGCGGTCGTAGCTCAGCCTCGCGTATCGTTCAACCCACCTCCACAGCCCCCGCTGGCGTGGTCGGCCCGGAGCGGATTTATGATAAAATGGCATCGGGAAGTGAATTACGACTACTGTAAGATCGATGATTGTTCTTATGTTAACCCAAGTTGAATTCGGCACCCTTGTTATTTTGTAAAAATAACCTTTGTGTGGTATAATCTGGGGTGAAATTCCTTCTTTGGAGTTTGTAAGACTTTGTTCTCGAGCCTCGATCAGGATCATGTTCGGCCAATCGAGTGCGGGGTATAACTCACAAAGGCCCGACTTGAAACTGACCATAGTAGGGGAGGAATAATGAGAAGATAGCCGTCAATGACCTAGGAGCGCATGCACACCAACAACGGACAGAAAATGTGAGACGAAATCATACGTTTCTACGCCGATATATACAGTCGAACCCCTGTGATACAGGCATACCTTTTGCTTGATTCTGTGTGATCCAGTAGAAATTTGGCATATCAATTGGCATCTTCTGTTAGCTCTAGCTGCCCGCCGCCTTATCTGAGAAACTCGTCGAATTTAGAACGAGATTCGTAAAGAAAACCCCTTATCAGCTCCCCCGTATCTGAGAGGTTCGACTGTAGCAATGATCTAGCCAATTTGCACAAAAAATCGGAATAAAAATACGCATATAGCTGCGTCTGAATGATGTACCAGGTTCTTCGATACAGGTAAAGAACAAATTCGACTAAGAAGCACACGTATATTCCATTAACGACCAACTATGCATACAAGTATCTTACATTCCCTACTCAAAGTCCCAGCATCCCAAAATCTCTAAAGCTATAACACACCCTTTCATAACCACAACAGACTAGAAACATCATCCTCCGTCTCTAACTTGGCGATCTCCACAACAGCCGCACCACCCATTACGCGTTGATACATCCTCACTCCGCCTGTTCCACCAAGAACAAGGTATCGCCCTTCATCGGAGACCAGCATCCCGGTTGTTATATTAGTCAGGCTTGTCTTCATGCGAGCGATGATATGTAAATCGTCTGACGGGTCGTTGGGGAGAGCGATGACGAGGAGGGTTGAACCGTATGCCGCGTAGATGTACGAACTTGGAAAGTGGGATGAGCGGGAGGAGAGGAGAATCGTTCCAGCAGTAGAGGTTAGAGAAGTAGGGTTGGAAATAAGATTAAGCTTTTGTGCCAAGACAGTTGGGTCGCTCAAAAAGTAACGAGACAAGGCTCCAGCTGCAGGGTCTAGTAGGTACAAAAATTTGCCTGCAAAAAAGTCTAAAATACCGTAACATGATCAAATGCACCCGAGATCGACTCACCATATGCCAGAGTCCCGACTCTACCCGTATAGTCACCCCCAGTCATATTGATCGTGCTCTTCAGCTCCCACTGCTCGTTGACCCGCTTCAATGTTTTTACGGTCCGAGATTTGGAGTCCAGGAGGCTTAACCCTTGGTTATGCTCCAACAACTACTCCCTGTATATTAACATACGCTGAAACAGAGTAAACTACAACATACTTACTCGCTCTGGGCAAAAGTCGTGCGATTTGTTACCATCCAAAATTGGATGCTGGGGTTGTTGAGGAGGCACTATACCAACAGGGTCGTCCAGCCGAACGGTATTCTGCTTCGTAGCAGCAGATCTCCTGATGGACCTCATCTCGTCCTGTTTGATAATATAGTTAAGAAAATTGTGTAAAAATCTCAGAAAGGGTTTACCTGGCTAATCAAACTCTTCTGCCCGTCGTACATGGATAGCATACATCCCGTGGAGCGATCGCCTGCAAGAGTTGCCAGCGTGACGTTATACTGCCGTACACCCACATGAAAGGCGGGGGCAACACCTATCGAGGGGGAAACTTGGAATATGACGTTTGGCGAGCTCGAGTCCGCTACTAGTGTCCCAGAGGTTGTAATCGGTATCCGATTCAGAACCGATAAAGCCGCTCGACTAGATTGAGAAGGCGCGGTAAACGAGACAGCTGTAAGACTTTTGGAATCGGAGCAGACGAGAAGTCTTAGGGCAGTAGCGAGCGGGAGGATCATCGGGCTCAAGACAAGTGAGGGCTTCATCGTCGAAGTTGTCTACAGATACGGACC
>WSTJ01000629.1:0-20793 GCA_019623705.1 Ceratobasidium sp. 428
ATCAGGCCAACTCCGGGTCAAATACTGGGTACTCCGGGCAAACTCCACAAAACTCCGGGTACTATTAGGTCACGCCAAGGTATGATGTGGGTCTTTCAGATATATGTACATATTTGTGTGTGTGATAATTGTTCAAACATCACATCCTGGTGTACAACAGTGCAAAAGTGAATTGCAAAGGCAGGTTTGTATCTTCTACAGCTCCATGTAGTTTGCTAATCGTTTTCAAGACAATCATGCTTGATTGATTGGTGCCAACAATCTTTAAAGCAGACTGAAGTGATGGAGCTGAACAAGCAAGTTGAGAATTTGTCAACAACCCAACTAGAGGAGATCTGTGCACCTTCTAGCTAACAACTTACATCCATGCCTGATTCATGCTTACTTGTCACAACCCGTGAGGAAGTGAACTTGTGGACGGAGTTTTGAGTGCTAGACCACTCCAAATGTCTTAGAGGTTGCTCAGCACAGTGAAGAGTGGGGGAAACGACAAGGTGAATCGTTCTTGGGGTTAACCAGAACAATTCACAAGGTTTATAAATTGCAGGAATTACAAATCAAGTGACTACGCGAGTACTAAGCGGTTACAAGCGAGCAGGAAGCGAGGGAGTATACGGACACATCTAAGCGGCGCTTGCACAAGCGCACAAAGTGATGGCAGGCAAGCGAGCAGAGAAATCAAACCAACAAGCGAGAACAAGCGAGGGCACATGACTAAGGCACAGAACTACACATGGGACAGAGAGCTGACGAAGAAGGGGCAACAGAAAGAGATGTCAGGATTTGAGGATCATGACATTACTCCACAAACACTGCTGCCCTACTTGCGTCATTCAGTAGTCCGATATTGCTGAGACCAGACCCAATCCTGTACTCAACAAAAACGCTACTCTGGATTTTGCGGGAATGTCTTGTGAGGGTGCAGTGTCTCCTGCAGATGTTGACAAGCATGAGTGGACCTGGAACACCTTGGCTACAACCATTGGCTTAGTGAAGGACCCAGATACTAAAGAAGAATTTATTGCTATGTTTGTTCGTATTCCAAAGTTAGAAAACATATCTGCCAAGTTGCTTGTCAAATAGTAGAAACCAGCTACCCTGTTACCCCAAGGATGTAAATATGACACACCTTGACAATTGAATAGTGCACCAAAGGCAGCAGATGCTGAAGTAGTTTGTTGCTACATTGATTGCTTATGTGACAACTGCTCATCAGGTGATTGTGTGTAAAATGGGAAGATGATCATTTTGGGCTGACATCATGATGGCTATGATGTTGTATATGACCATTGAGCACCCTCAGCTCCAGAAAAGATAACTAAATTTTAGGCTGGTCGCTAGACTTTAGGCCTCTCACATTGTCTTAACACGTTTCACGGTGGCTCTGACGGATCAGCGGTGACGGGGACACTTTGGACAGGGCTGATAAGGTTTAAGGGGCCGGGCTCAGGGCTGCTATTTGGTCCTGTGATGATGCTTATGTATCACACAGCGCTTGTGGTCATCCTAACATAAGCGCTGGTTGTGCAAAAGAAAGAAATTTATATGTATTTACAACACGACATACGGAGGGGTACATGCAAGAACAAACTACGTAAAGAAACAAGAAGAAACCAAGACTATATGGAAGCCCAATAGTCAGTGGTCCATTAACACAGAGTACAGACAATATGAGCTCACCGTGCATGAAATACCTGTCCCCACCCACCTTTGCGCCTGAACATCATGGTTCAAAGCCTCCCTTCCTGCATAGGGGTCAGTAACTGCCTGGCCTGCTAAACAGGAGCTCCTACTGAATGAAAAGTGGCAATTCAAGCTAGGAGACCGAGGGAGCGTAAATAATAAGGCAAAAGACCCTACAATGTGGTTGCTGTGAGCAAAGCACAATGCACGAGGAGCATGAGACAGGATGAATGGCTAAATGTGCTTACCAGTTCCTAGATGGTGGTGATGGCTGTGGAGTCGCAATAGAGGGGGTTTGGGGTGTACAAATGCCCCAGCCAGATTGAGGACCAATGGAAACATCCAGGGTGGGGTGAGGCTGCCCAGAGCTTGGGTCACCTTGGTCAGTAACTGTGATCCAAACATTGAGGTGAAGTACGCAGCACGATGTTGCAATGCATGGCGTTGGTAGACGCTTCCAGCTCTGTTTCTGATGGCGCAGGAAGTCACCCAGGGCTAAGGATTGCAGGGTGCCAACATTGAGTCACTGGCATGTTGATTTGTGAGCAAAACAATGAAAGGAGAATTTGCCAGGAATCTCACCTGATCCTGGTCTGCATGGCAACCAAAGCTAGATGCATATGATAGACAGTGTGTATAAGAGGCTTAGCCACTTGGTTTACTTGAGTGTGTGTGTGTGTGCGAATCACTAAATTAGGTGTCTGTCGCACACGAAGTGCCAGCGGGCGGAAACTATCTCGCCGTGAACCCTACATCTGAAATCTTCAATATGTTAGCAGTTAATTCTTGGGCGTGCGCAGACTTACCAAAGTGCAGGCTCCGTGCCCTACGGCCTCAGCGCCTTTGAGTCAGCAAGTGGTTGGTCCAGAGTTGGGGCCAAGGCTCTTGGGCTCTCATTGGATATTGTTAGTGACACATAAAATATAGTACCGTGGTGGAACTGACCTAGAGAGCGACTGCACGCAGCCAGTGGTAGTGCTCCACCAAGATCTCAACGCACGCCCAGTGATTTATCAAAGGACACCTTTTGTTTTTGGGTGCTGTTGAACATGTCATCAATCGATGTATGTTTTTATTACTGATCAGATGTATCTTTAGGTATAGATTTTACTATAACTCACCTTAGTTGGTTGTGTGCACCGCATTTTCTGGGCTGCCTAAGTCCACCAAGAGATAATTGAACTGGTGGGGGGGTGGTGGTGATGGTTGGAAGTTGGGCAGTGTTAGCATGTGACCTGCATGTATTGGCCTCTTCCTCCAAAGTTGGCGGCACTTGACACTGAGCCCTCCATCCTCATCCCCTTTTGTTTACTATAAAAACCCTCTCTGCCGCAATGCAAGACAACCTGTTCATGGGGCCGTCCAAAGAGGACTACCACCTCCTGCGCCTCGAGTTTACGAGTTATCTTACCCGCCCGTCACCGAATGAGACATATGAGTCCTGTTGGACATCCTCCAGCGCATTTTCCTCCTGGTGCCACCTCCTGTCTGCCGGCCCTTCAACACGTCCTGGTAAGCTCACTTGTTGTTCTGTAACTCACAAGTATTTTATACTGATTACTTATAGGCTTTTTACCATTGTTAACCCAACTAAAGACCTTCTGTGGCTGAACATGTGTGAATGCCACACGCATTAGATTCTACTAACTACATCTATCATCATTAGACCAAGCAACTACCTACAATGCCCCCCAAGAAACATTGTGGCGCAAAGTCCCGCCAAGCCGCTTGCGCTTCTGCACCCAATACAAACACTGTGAGTGATTGACACAAGTATTGCTGGCAATTGGATCTGGATGTTGATTGCTATGTTTATCAGCACCCTCAAGTCAGCTTTCAGCCTTTGCCTGAGCAGCCATCAGGCAGCGGCGCTGCTGCAGTGCACTTTGGTGGGCAAGTGCCGCAAGTGCCCCCTCCCTTTGCTCACAATGCTCATCAGCCGACCCTTCCTTCATTCTTGTTGATGCTGAAGTTGTTTGAGCCCTCCGTTCCTACCCCTCAAGTCACGCCTGCCCCTCAAGTCACGCATCCTCCTGCTACTACCCAAGTCGCCTGTCCAGCCGGTGCCTGTCAGCCCACCCCCTATTGGTTTAGTGCACCCATGACTCCTCAGTCTGTTGGGCGCAGCTCTCAGATCCCAACCAGCCACGTTTGAACCAGTTCTATTGCGTTGTCAACTGACTACAGCACTGGCCACCCCATGCCACTGTTTGGCTCTGTAGTTTCGGATGGGACGTTGAAGCTCATTCCTACTCCCAAGAACTCTACCGGTCCCAACGTAACATGGCGGTCATGAGGCTTGTCTAACCACAGCAAGATTGCCCACACTCAGTCCAACCCGCCCAAGGATCCAGGCTTCAAGGCTTATCCCACACGTCTGCGCTCTACCTTGCATTACCATCCAGCGCCCCCTGTGCCTTCTGTGCCACTGCCGCTGGTCCCATGACAAGTCCAGCCGCTGCCCTTTGCTACGCCATCAAACCCCTCTGGGCATGCAAACCAAACCAACGTGTCGGTACCGGACTTGCCACGGGTGTGCAGGACAGGTGGCCCGCCGTTCCTTAGTGAGGAGGAACATTTAAACCCCGGCAAACACTGGCGGGTTGGGGACAATGGCCTGATGAACCACAAATTTTTTAACCCCAACAATCCAGACGCGTTTTGACAGTACAAGGAAGTGGTCGCTCCCATTCCTTTTGGGATGAATCTGTGAGATAGACATGTTTTTCACTGGATGAGTCTATAGGTACTTATATGAATTTAAATCTGACCCACCCAATCTGTCACAACCAGTGAGGAAGTGAACTTGTGGTTGTGGGTTTGAGTGCTTGACAACTCCAAATGTCTTAGAGGTTGTTCAACACAGTGAAGGATGGGGAAACAACGAGGTGAATTGTTCTTGGGGTTAACCAGAACAATTCACAAGGTTTATATATTGCAGAGGTTACAAATCAGGAAACACTGCAAGCACTAAGCAAGCACAAGCAAGCGCAAGACAAGAACACACACAAACACATCTAAGCAATGCTTGCACAAGCACACGAGGCAACGGCAAGCAAGCAAGTGGAGAAATCAAACAAACAAGCAAGAATAAGCAAGAGGACATCACAAAGACACTGATCTGTACATGGCATGGAGAGCAGATGAAGGAGGGGCAAGAGAAATGAGATGTCATGATTTGAGGATCATGACGCAATCTTAGGTCACAAACAATCCACAAACCTTCAGCGGCATGCGCACCCCAAAATTGATTTATACCCACTTCATGGCAACCCAAGACGTGATGTGCGACCTTTTCCAGTTCCGCAGGAGGAATACACACAGTTTTAATACCTACTCTGAGCAGGATGCACTCATCAAAATCCAACGCAATGTTGTTGAGCTTTTTGGGACCGACGGAATTAGGACTGACAGAATTAGGATCACAATTGGTATCTGGCATCTGTACAATTGGATATGGTATTGGTACCACTGGTTGTGTGTTCACCCGTACATATATCATTCTTTCTATGTACACACAGTCCCTGATTGTCTCCCTTTCAGCTTCATTAC
This sequence comes from Ceratobasidium sp. 428, assembly GCA_019623705.1. NCBI lineage: Eukaryota > Fungi > Basidiomycota > Agaricomycetes > Cantharellales > Ceratobasidiaceae > Ceratobasidium > Ceratobasidium sp. 428. The sequence goes on from WSTJ01000629.1 coordinate 5,236, forward strand.
CCAGGCCCTGCAGATGCAGATGGGCACCATGTGTTGTAGCGGCCACATGTCCCCCAACTCAGTTCAGTCTTTGCCGACCAGCCTTTGCTCCCATCAGCAGTCTGTAACACTGTGCCGGCTCACCTCCCTCCCCTGTCGCCCTCTCCCTTGTGCATTGAGACGAGTAATCTCACACCATCATCCCCTGCCCCTGGCCCATATGTTCCAATGTCTTACCCCACTCCTCCAAGCATGCAGCCAGCCAGGTCTATGTATGGTGCCCAGAACTAGCAGCTGGCTCGTGGCCTTGTTAGCGGCCATACTCCTCGCACTGCTTTCATATCCTCGTTTTGCGCGCCTCGTGAGCCTTTGATTGGAAGACTGGCTTGCCACAACGGGTCCTTCATGTACACGCACTTGCCAGCGGGGTCTTGTGCTGGGTCGTTGGACTGTCACAAACCGTGAGGAAGTGAACTTGTGGTTGTAGATTGGAGTGCTTGACAACTCTAAATGTCTTTAGAGGTTGCTCAACACAGTGAAAGATGGGGAAACGACGAGGTGAATTGTTCTTGGGGTTAACCAGAACAATTCACACTGTTTATATATTGCAGAGCTAACAAATCAGACAACTACGCGAGGACTAAGCGAGTACAAGCGAGCGGGAAGCGAGAACACATGAGGACACATCTAAGCAACGCTTGCATAGGCGCAAGAGGCGACGGCAAGAAAGCGGACAGAAAAACACAGAGAACAAGCGAGACTAAGCGAGATGAGCAAGAGGAATAAAGGTGGGCAGACTACAGAGCATGACACGTGAACAGGGGGCAAGAGGAATAGAGATGTCTTGATCAAGGATCATGACATGGACTCTGGCTCTGGCCAAGCGAATGTGGCAGCTGCAGCACCGGCTTAGGTAGCAGCCCAAGCACCAGTTTACGCAGCGGCAATGCAAGCGCCAGTTCATGCAGTGGTGACCCAAGCGCCAGCTCAGGTGGCAATGATTGAAGTGCTGTTTCCAGATACTCACGAGGGGCACTGGGACGAGGAGGGGGACGAGCATGAGGATGAGGAGGAGGGGGAGGAGGGGAAAGAGATTGAGATGTCTGAACCAAGGGCCGCTGAGATGATGCAGATGACCGGGAAGCAGATCAAAACCTGCCAGTGGGAGCCAAACAACACTACCAGGGTTGGCAAGGCAACAATGCAGCAGAATGAGCGCCATACTGACCTTATGGTCGAGTTGTTGTAGGAATTGCAGCAGAGCACAGAGCTCAATTGCCAACGTGCTGAACTTGACCGGGAGCGCGCACAGATGGCTCAAGAGCGGGAGCGGATGAGTCAGGAGTGGGAGTGGATGAGTCGGGAGCGGGAGCAGATGGGTCAGGACCGGGAACAGATGGATCAGGACCGTGTAGAGCTTACTCAGGAAAGGACTTGACAAGTTAAACAAAAGGAAAACATGAAAGTAGACAACATCTGGATATCCATATCCGTCTTGCCCTACTTGCATGTGCCATATCCTGGAGGATCATGACACATACATCAAGATGTGGGTCAGCAATGAATGTCCCTGCAAACACGTCCAAGCCCTGAATGCTGCCTTTGAATGAGCTCTAGAGGAAGTGTCAAGACCCCTCAATACGATGGTGATGGAGATAAAGACTAAGTCAAGAAGTATGCCCCTGATGGACAGTGACTTAGAGGATATGAGATGAGGAGAATAGAATTGACGAGGAGGTCAAGTTCTTGGTCTGTAACCTCGAACTTGCCCTTGGTTATATACACCGGAGAACACAGCCATGTATCTACGTGTACAAACGGAGAAGCGAACCGAGTCATACCGGTATTTGATATCAGATGTGAAATAACGTATGACTAAGACTTTCCAGAATATTCCATGATCACGTGACACTGACTAAGGAACCCTGATGACAAAGATTACAAAGATAATAAGTAAGCATATGACCAATGTTCCATAAAAGGAAAGTGTATCAGAAAAATATCATAAATCTCGAATATATTCATGAGAGCGTGTCAAGTCATGACAGGAAGGAGATTGGGAAATGGGAGACTTTGGGTCAGAAACAAAATCCAAGGAGCTACACAGCAGTAGGTCACTCCATATAAGCGACATAATCTGGATTTGACCCAATTGAACAGAAGTTCATAGAGCTTGCACATGTGCTACTATGAAAAAGGTTGTGAACACTGCAGTTGCGTGCCCAGGTGCAAGCGTTGCTCAAACTACCAGTCGACTGCACATCTCCCTTAAACGCTATATCTACTGCCCTGCCCCCCCTGGTGAATCATCTGTTTGTCATGGCAAGCTCATGCACGTCTGTGCATTTGTATCTTCTGATACATCAAATCCAGTCTGAACAGAAGTGTTATGGATGTGTAATGCAGACACTGACATTACTGCTTAGTGCTCTAAACTTACTCTTTCCAAGAGCCAGGGTGTCACAGCTCTATCGGTGATGAGTCTGGTAAAGTAAGGGGTATGAGCACAAAATGCCTCAGTGACCATAGGATATGAGAAAGAACTAGTAATTGATGAAGAGGTCAAGTTCTTGGCCTGTCACCTTAACTTGTCCTTGGTTATATACAACAGAATACACAGCCTTATATATACATGTACATAGAATGAGTCATAACTAATTTGATATGAGATGTGAAAATAAGAAGGATTAGTCAGACTTCTGGAACATTCTAAAACACGTGATATAGAAAACAGTTACTTAGGAAATATGGGAGGTTAGGTAAGTTATTGGTCATAAGACAAATGTTCCATGAAAGGAAAGTGTTTCTGAAAAAAAATGTGAATTAAGATTATATCAGGAAGCGTGTCAAGTCATGACACAGGGGCTGGCCGTAATTTCATTTGAATTTTTATAATTTTCCTGTACTGAATCTGAGCATGTTTTATAATAACTTTTCCACACATTCAGTAGTACTTATTCTGGACTTTCTACGTGTCTCTGTCACAACCCATCAAAAAGCAAACTTGTGAGTGGGGAAGTGAACCTAGGCAACTCCAAATGTCTCAGAGATATCACTCAGGTGTGTAGAAAAGGGAAAGGACGAAGTGAATTGTTCTTGGGGTCAACCAGAATGGTTTACAAGCTTTACATATTGCACATACTACAAACTGGGTGACTACGCGAGTTCTAAGTGGGTACAAGCGAGCGGGAAGCGAGGAAACTATCATGATCCTCTGATCAAGACATCTCATTTCTCTTGCCCCTCCTTCGTCAGCTCTCTCTCCCATGTGTAGTTCTGTGTCTTAGTCATATGCTCTCGCTTGTTCTTGCTTGTTTGCTTTATTTGTCTGCTCGCTTGCTTGCCGTCGCCTTGTGCGCTTGTGCAAGCGTCGCTTAGATGTTCTTGTGTTCCCTGTTCTTCCTTTTCGCTTGTACTCGCTTAAGTGCTTGCGTAGTTGCTCCATTTGTAATGCCTTGAATATATAAACAGTGTGAATCGTTCTGGTTAACCCCAAGAACAATTCAACTCGTCGTTTCCCCCTTCTTCGGTGTGCTAAGCAATCTCTAAGACATTTGGAGTTGCCAAGCTCTCAAAACTACATCCACAAGTTCACTTTCTCATGGGTTGTGACACTACAGCAACCATATATCTGGCTGGGACAACATCTTGCCAACTTGGACTTACAGGTCATGTCACTACTGTCTGTCTAGGACGCTCTGGTTGATGCCCAAGTGCACAGAGCCTCGTGCACTACATCTGCTCGCGCCTTTTCAAAGCCACCAACTGTACATTTTGGCGCAGAAACAAGCACAGGAACTGCTCCCACACCAACCACAACAAGTGCCTGTTTATATACGACCCAGAAGACCAAATCAGACTGAAAGGCCTTTGCATTTATTTGATTGAGCCAGGAACCAATGTGTCACAACAGGACTGGGGGTGAGGTTGCGGGGGAGCTGAGTGAATGCAGGCAGATCCACAAGTCCTGGAGATCCATTGTAGAGTGTAAGATGAGGGAAGGACAAGGTGAATTATTCTGGAAATGGACCAGAATGATACTGTCTGTTTATATATTACGGGGATTTACAAGTCAGACAGCTACTCGAGCACTAATTAAGTACAAGCAAGCAGAAAGCGAAGACACATGCATCCAAGCGACACCAACACTGGTGCACAAGACAACAGCAAGAAAGCGAGCAGAAAAACATGAGAAACCAGGGAGAACGAGGTGACATGAGCAAGAGAACCACAGACAGGCGGACAACAGAACACGGAATGGTAGAAGGGGGCAAAAGGAGCATAGATGTTGGTGTCACAACCCGACTGAAGTGAACTTGTGAGTGTGGTGAGTGAGTGCAGGCAACTCCAAATGTCTTGGAGTTTGTGCACTGCCGAGTATAGAGTGGGGAAAGAACGAGGTGAATTGTTCTTGGGGTCAACCAGAACAATTCACACGGGTTATATATTGTGGCAAAGTGGTAAGCAAGCAGTGTACAAGTCACAAGGTACAACTAAGCGAGCTACAAGCGAGAAGAAGGAGAAACACAACTAAGCATTGCATGCACAAACACAATAGGCGACGACACGCAAGCGGGAGATATCACAAGGCAGAACAAGCAAGAACAAGCAAGAATAGGCAAGGGAAGAGACATAGGGCAATGGGAACTGCCAGTGGGGCAGGTAACAACGAGGGAAATGGCAGGGGGCAAAAGAGAAGAGATGTCCTGATCAGAGGATCATGGCATTTGCTCAGAGATCATGACACGGCGCCGTGCCGGCGTTTCCAACTCCTCTAGAGCGTGTTCATGTCAGGATCATCAAATCAGGATGTCTCATTTCTTTTGCCCTTGATTCATCTGTGCTCCATGCCATGTGTGGATCTAGGTCTTTGTCATGTTCTCTCGCTTATTCTCGCGTGCTTGTCTGATTTATCAGCTGGCTTGCTTGCCGTCGCCTCGTGCGCTTGTGCAAGCATTACGTGGTGTGTCTGCATGTTTCCTTGCTTCCCGCGCGCTTGTACCCGCTTAGTACTTGTGTAGCTACCCTAATTGTATATCAATTGTCATAATCCTTGATCAAGACATCTCTCTTTCTCTTCCCCCCCCTTCATGTGTCATCTTTCTATTCTGTTTATCTTGTCGCTTAGTTCTGTCCCCGCTCAGATCGCTTAGTTCTCGCTTGCTTGCTTTCTCATGTGTCTCGTTTGCTTGCCGTCGCTTAGTACGCTTGTACAAGCGGCGCTTAGATGTATCTCTGTCTTCTCTCGCTTGCAGATTGCTTAGCTGTCGCTTAGTTGATTACTGCAATATATAAACGCTGTGAATCGTTCTGGTTAACCCCAAGCACGATTCACCTCGTCGTTTCCCCCTTCCTCACTGTGCTAGGCAACCTCTGAAACATCTAGAGTTGTCAAGCAGTCAAACTACATCCACAAGTTCACTTCCTCACGGGTTGTGACATCAATCTTGTAAATTGTTCTGGTTGACCCCAAGAACAATTCAGCTCGTCCTTTCCCCTTTCTACACACCTGAGTGAATTCTCTGAGACATTGGGAGTTGCCTAGGTTCATGTCCGCATTCACAGGTTGGCTTCTTGACTGATTGTCACAACAAGCGCGCATACCCTCAGGCACTTTGTCTGCTCACAATTGTCCAAAGCCACCAGTACTGCAACTTGGCGGACCTCTGACAATAGCAGACCCTGTCCCTACACCCACAACCTCAAGCGCATTCCTGTACGGCCAGGACAACTGTGTCACAACCCGTCGAGGAGTACACTTGTGAATGGGGGATGATCCCAGGCAGCTCCAAATGTGTTAGAGAATGCACTAGGGGGTGTAGAGTGGGGAAATGATGAGGTGAATCGATCTTGGGGGTAACCAAAACAATTCACAAGGTTTATACATTGCAAGGACCACAGATCAAGTGACTACGCGAGTACTAAGCAGGTACAAGCAAGCAGGAAGCAAGGGAGCATGCAGACACATCTAAGCAACGCTTGCACAAGCGCACAAGGCGACGGCAAGCAAGCGAGGGGAGAAACCTGTCATGATCCTCTGATCAAGACATCCCAGTTGTCTTACCCCTCCTTCAATCCCCTTGTCGCTCTCCGGCGTGCTGGCCATTTCCATTGTTCCCTGTTTGTATTCTCGCTTAGTATCGCTTGTTCTCGCTTGTCTTGCCTTGTGTTCCCCCTCGCTTGCTTGCCGTCGCCTCCTGCGCTTGTGCAAGCGACGCTTAGATGTCTTCTCCTTCTTGTCGCTTGTAGTTCGCTTAGTTGTGCCTTGTGGCTTGTACAATGCTCGCTTAAGTAGTTGCTGCAAGATATATACAGTGCGAATCGTTCTGGCTAACCCCAAGAACAATTCACCTCGTCTTTTCCTCACTCTTCACTGTGCTAAACAATCTCTAAGACATTTGGAGTTGTCAAGCACTCAAAACTCCATCCACAAGTTCACTTCCTCACAGGTTGTGACAAAACCAGGCTAACAAGCGGGAACAAGCGGGAGCATATGACTAAGACACGGAACTACAAATGGGAGAGAGAGCTGACGAGGAGGGGCAAGAGAAAGAAATGGCATGATCAGAGGATCATGACAAACTGTGTCAAACTGGAGCTTCTCTACACTTACTTGATTGGACTAAGGACCAACGCCTTGCCATTGTTTTACACCACTCTGGAACGTGTTCAGCGCAACATAGAAGCGGCAGTGACAAGCATGGAGACCCTCCTCACCACCTTCATCCATAGCACAGTTCAGAACGTGCTCCAGAACCACTTCAGAACTCAAACAAGTGCACACTTTACCCCGTCCACACCAGACACTCCGCGCCCCTCACAGGCCACTATGTTTGCATGCAAGCAGTACGAAATGCACACATGGTTTGGGTCCGACAATCCTTCAGACGGCAAAGAGAAGGGCCCAGAGACTGAGCACTATCGGAGGAAAACAGGAGGAAGCCCTCACCCAGCATCTGCACGAGTGTCCCACGCCAAAGACGATGACTAGAACTACACATGGGAGGGAGAGCTGACGGAGGAGGGGCAAGAGAAAGAGAGGTCATGATTTGAGGATCATGACATTCATCTCCAAAGCTTCAGTCTCCCCTCAGACGACACCCGCATCATGTATGTGTGGATGAACCTGAAAGAGGATCTCCCCAAGCAGTGGGGGCAGCACTACCTCAAGAAGCTGATTGCCTGGGAGCCTGATGCCTACCTCACCGATTAGGACACGCTTGAGGCCTGCTTCCCCACCAGCTGGTTCAACCCTGCACTCAGCATGTTGCCGAGCAGCAGATCAAGGCCTTGAAACAAATCGGGAGTGCCAGCAACCATACCACAAAGTTCAGGGTCATTGGATCTGAGCAAGATTGGGAAGACGCTGCCATGATGGCCGCATTCCGGCGGGGACTCATGTCCATTGTCAGGAGCAAGCTGATTGAGAACTCCATTGGCAAAAGTTTTGCCACACTTGAAGACCTCATCTGTCACAACCTGTGAGCAAGTGAGCTTCAGGATGTAGTGTTGAGTGATTTGTGGGGTTGTGGGTGATTGTGTGTAGTCAGCGGTATGCCGGCCCGTTGCGCTGGGTCTTGGGGAAGGGTTGGGCTTGGAAGTCAACCCAGTGTAAATATCCGAGGGTTGGGTACGCAAAAAGCCCGTGATCTGCGAAGGTGAATGCGCGGCACATCCTGGCCGACATCAGGGTGCACTCCAGGACGATGTTGTTGCCCAGGCAGCAGAGAAGGGTTTAAAGAAACAACTGGAGGTGAAACTCTGTGCTGTTGATGTAGTTGGTGTCCAGGGGCAGTGACAAGTTGGTAGGGGATGTAAGAAGAGTGAGTCTGAGCAAATTGGGCAGACAGGAGGGCAGCAGCAGCTTGCCAGAGGGCAAAACAAGATGATTTCCGCTTGTTGGAACAAGCCTTGGTGCGCTTGCTGTTAACCGATATGTCACAACCTGTGAGGAAAGTGAGCTTGTGAGTGTATGAGTGAAGTACAGGCTGCTCCAAATGTCTTAGGGGTTGCACTGCAAAGTGTTGAGTGGGGAAAGGACGAGGTGAATTGTTCTTGCGATTAACCAGAACGATTCAGAGTGTTTATATATTGAGGTGATCAGCTAAGCAACAACTACATGGACTACAAGCAAGAGGAAACAGTAAGTCATCTAGGCGTCACTTGTACAAGCGTACTAAGCGACGGCACACAAGCGGGAGGGGAAACAAATCCAACAAGCGGGAACTAGGCAACATAAGCGGAAGAACAAGACAAGCGACATGCTAAGCGAGCATCAACACACGGCACATGCAGGAGGGGGAAGAGAACATGGATGTCTTGATCAGAGGATCATGTCATGATAGCGGCTTCTTGGGCACAGGGTCTGCAGGCGCCGGCTCGTCCGGGTGGTTCGCTTGGAACTTCCGTATCAGCCGTGCCAAGTGAGACAGTTCCTTAGCCGGTTCCCATGTGTCGTCAAGCGGCCCATAAGCCTGCCATCTGACCCTGTGGTACCACTCGTCCTTCTGGACCTTCCCATCAAGCACTTTCTCCACGTAGAATTGTTCCTCCCCTTCCTTGGTGATGATAAGAGGTGGCGGGGTGAAGGTGCGTTTGGACAGGGGGTCATTAGTGACAGGAGGCGGCAAACAGACATGGAAAACGTTGTGAATCATCATTGTGTCAGGCAGCTTCAGTCTGTATGTGTGTGAGCCGATGCGCTCCTCAACAACGAAAGGCCCGTAGCGCTCGTTATCTAGCTACTTGATGGGGCGCTGCGACGTGATGTGCATGCTCAGGAGCCAAAGCTTGTCGCCAGGTGAGAGCTCAGGTGCTACAGATCCCTCGTAAGCGCTCTTGTAGTGTTCCTAGTTGATTGCAACGTGGCCTAGATCTCCTGAATTGTCTTATACAGTTCAGCGACCGTGTCGTCGGCAACTGCTATCCTTGTGGGTTCCAAAAGCGTCAATGGCAGGGAGGTAGCCACACATGATCTCAAAGGGCGATTTGCTTGTTGTGTCGCTCCTGGAGTTGTTGTGACAGAACTCGGCCAATGGGAGCCAGTCCACCCAGTCGGTCAGCATGTGATTGACAAAGAAGCGCAGATATGCCTTCACCGACTGGTTTTGCATCTCGCTTTGACGGTCAGACTGCGGACAAAAAGCCACAGAGAACGAGGGGTGAGTCTTGGGAACATGTACAGGGCCTACAGAAACTCAGAGTTGAATGTAGATCCTCTGTCAGACAGACTGCGCTTGGGAGTGCCGTGAAGCTCCAGACATACTGCAGAAACATTTCAGCGACATCCTCATCAGTGGAGGTCTCCTTGCAGGGAATGGGATGCAGCATCTTAGAGAACCTTTCCACAACCACCATTATGCTGTCCATGCCTGTGCTCTCCGGCAGCTTCACGATGGAATCATAAGAGACGGCTTCCCAGGGGCCATCAGGAATTGCCATAGTCTGCAAAGCAAAGTGCTTCCCCTGGCCCTTGCTCCTTTGACAGATTTCACGTGAGTCCACGTAGAGGTTGACAGCAACATCATGGCGGGCCAGTAGTAGTGTGTAGGTAGCAGTTCAATGGTTCTAGCGCGGCCCTGATGACCGGCGGCCGGTGTGTCATGGAAATGAGACGGCAACCCCTGTTTGAGCTCAGGCTCATCAGGAACAACAACTCTGTTTTGGTGTCATGATCATGTGATCAGGACATCCTTGTTCTCTTCCCCCTCCTTCAGTTCCCTTGTCTGTCATGATCCTCAGATCAAGACATCTGTTTCCCCTTGCCCCTCCTTCATCTCCCTTGTCGCTCTGTGCCCTGCTGGCAGTTCTTGTTGTCATGTGTCAATGTTCTCGCTCAGTCTCGCTTGTTTTCTCTTCTGCTTCTCTCGCATGCTTGCCGCCGCCTATTGTGCCTGTGCAAGCAACACTTAGATGTCCATGTGTCTTATCCTGCTTCTTACTTGCGTGTACTTGCTTAGATGCTCGCGTAGTCCTTTGATTTGTAATATGCTCAATATAAATACAGTGTGAATCGTTTGGGTTAGCCCCAAGAACGATTCATCTCGTCTTTTTCCACTCTACACTCTGCAGTACACACTGTTAGACATCTGAAGTTGCCTGTACTCACTTACTTCATTTAACAGTTCACTTCCAGTCTGGTTGTGACACTTGTTAGAACAGCAGGCCTTCTTCCATGGTGTAGTCCTTGAACATGGCAGTGACTGTTCCAGTGTCATGATCCTCAGATCATGACATCTCATTGTTCTTGCTCCTCCTTTGTCTGCTCTCCATGCTATGTGAAGATCAGTGCCTTTGTCACATCCTATCGCTTATTCTCGCTTGTTTGTTTAATTTCCCTGCCTGCTTGCTTGCCGTCGCCTCGTGCGCTTGTGCAAGTGTTGCTTGGATGTGTTTGCATGTGTGGTTGTCTTGCGCTCGCGTGTTGTCTCCCTTGGTGCTCGCGTAGTTTCTTGGTTTGTAACCTCTGCAACATATAAATCTAGTAAACATTTCTGGTTAACCCCAAGAACGATACACTGCGTTGTTCCCCCATTCTTCACTGTGCTGAGCAACCTCTAAAACATTGAAATTTGTCCAGCACTCAAAACCACATACACATGTTCACTCCCTCACGGGTCGTGACATTTGGGTAGAGACTCACTGTCACAACCCGTAACCCGTGAGGAAGTGAACTTCTGGATGTAGTTTTGAGAGCTTGGCAACTCTAGATGTCTTGGAGATTGCTCAACACAGTGAAGAGTGGGGAAACGACGAGGTGAATTGTTCTTGGGGTTAACCAGAACGATCACAAGGTTCATATATTGCAGTCATTGCAAATCAGAGAGCTGAGCGAGCACTAAGCGAGTACAAGCAAGCAGGAAGTGAGAACACATGCAGACACATCTAAGCAACGCTGGCACAGGTGCACAAGGCGACAGCAAGTAAGCGAGCAAACAACCTAAGCGGAATAAGCGATGTAAGCGAGAAACTACAAGCGAACAGGCTACAGGACATGGCACATGCAGGAGGGGGAAGAGACACAAGGATGTCTCAATCAAGGATCATGACACTCACGGTCAGAGGTGGCAGAGATCACAAGCTCAAAACTAGGGTCTTCTGGTAGAGCGTTCTTGATGTGGTCCATTATTGTAGCAAAAATCTCGGTGACATAGCCTAGGAACACAGACTCAGGGAGCATCACTTGAGGCTCCAGCTCCCCTTCAGCGTGATCTGCGCGCCTTGACAAAGCGTCCGGCTTTTCAAACAGTTTCCCCGGCCGGTGTGAAATCACAAAGCCGTAAGAAGCCAGGAACAAGTGCCAGTGTGTGAGCCGTCTGTTGACAGTCCTCGCTTCCTTCCAGTATTCCAGGTTCTTGTGATCCGTCAGTATGGTTACAAGCTGTCCAGTGCTTCCAGACATATGCGCCAGTGCTCAAAGGAGCGTACGATAGTCAAGAGTTCCTTTTCATGAGTGTCGTAGTTTAGCTCGGAAGGCTAGAAGCTGGAAGACAGGAACACAAGAGGGTGTAAGCGTCCATCAGGCTGTCGTTGAGACAGCGCAGCCTAAGGGCCGTGCCGGAAGCGTCAGTCTCCAGAATGTAGGGTTGTGATTCATCAGGGTGAGCCAGTACAGGTTCCTTGCAGATCTCAACCTTGATGGCCTCAAATGCTGTTTGGTGAGCGTCTTACCAGACCCAGGGTTGGTCCTTGTGCGTCAAGTTGGGCAGGGGCCGGGCAATAGATCTGAAGTTGTTGACAAAGCATCGATAGAAATTGACAAGTCTTAAGAAGCTTTGCACCTGTTTCACATTCCGGGGTGCAGGCCAGTCCATGATGGCCTTCACCTTGTCCTTTTCCATTGATATGCCGTCAGGGGTGATAACCAAGCCGATGTACGTGACCTCAGTCACAAAGAAGAAGCACTTGTCAGGGTTGCGGAACAGCCAATGCTGCTGCTAGCGCCTCAGGACTGCAGTTACATGCTTGACATGACCCTCCTGGTCGTTAGAGAAGATCAGGATGTCATCTAAGTATACAATCACGTAGATGTCGAGTAGGTCCCTGAATATGTTGCTCATGAAGCGCTGAAACACTGCAGAAGTGTTTGTAAGACCAAAAGGCATGACGAAGTACTCAAAGTGACCATATTAGGTGCGGAAAGCGGTCTTCCACTCGTCTCCTGCCTTGATCCTGATGTTGTTGTAACCCTGTCTCAGGTCCAGCTTGGTGAACATTTTGGCCAAGGGTAGCTTCTCAATGAGTTCATTCTAACAGGGCAACACATAGTGATTCTCAATGATGATGTTATTGAGGCGTCAGTAATCAACAACTAAGCGCAGCCGGTCATCAGCCCGCATCACCAACATGACAGGAGCGCCGGTAGGCAAGGTGCTGGCCCTGATCTTGCCGGCAGCCAGCTCTTCATCAATATGTTCTTTGAGAGCCGTCGTCTTTGCAGGTGTCAGGGAGTAGATTCGGCCATAAGGAACCTCTCTGCCTTCCTCCAGAGGGATGGCACAGTCATAAGCGGGTGAGTAGGCAGCGTGGTAAAGAATTCTGCGCCAAAGACATGCAAGAACTCATGGAACTCCTCAGGAAGCAAAGAAGGCACTTTGCCGTGATCAGGGATGGTTCCAGCCTTCCCCATCAAGGGTTCAGTTATGGACACGTGCATGATCGGCCAGTTGATGTCCGGGTTTGCAAGCTTCAGCCAGGGTAAGTTAAGGATGATATCCCTGTCCCCAGGTGTCATGATCCTCTGGTCAAGATATCTCCTCTCTCTTGCCCCTCCTCACTTCCCTTGTTGCTCTCTGCCTTGCTAATAGTTCCCACTGCCTTATGTCTGTTCCCTTGCTTATTCCTGCTTGTTCTTGCTTGTTCTGCCTTGTGATATCTCCCGCTTGCTTGCTGTCGCCTCTTGCGCTTGTGCAAGCGCCGCTTAAATGTTTTTCTCCTTCTTCTCGCTCGTAGCTCGCTTAGTTGTACCTTGTGACTTGCACACCGCTCGCTTACCACTTTGTTACAATATGTAAACCTCGTGAATCGTTCTGGTTAACACCAGAAACAATTCACCTCGTCGTTTCCCCACTCTTCACTGTCCTGAGCAACCTCCAAGACATTTGGAGTTGTCAAGCACTCCAATCTACAACCACAAGTTCACTTCCTCACGGGTTGTGACACCACGGGAAAGGGAGAAGAAATGTTATGTCAAGGAGTGTGATTTAACAGAGGAAGTGATGTTGCATTTGAAGCGGATTGCGTCCCTGACTTCCTTGCCGGCGATGCCAACCACGCAGCGAGCGGAAAAGAGCTCAGCGAGGGGTATGGAAAAGAAGCAAACCACTTGAGGGTCAATGAAGTTTGCAGATGAGCCGGAGTCGATGAGAGCAAGTTGAGGGGGGCCTGTGGTTCCCACAATGTCAGTAGGAAGGAGTAAAGATAATTTGGATTGTACAGCAGCACATAGTGATGGTTCTCCTATAGACATTGGGGGGAGCAGGGTAGCACTAAACATAGGTAAGATAGGCTGCCTTACACTTTTCCCGACTCCACAGGGTCCTCCAGGTCGATCAGGTTTGTGGCCTTGCCTGTAGTAGCTCTAGGGCGGTCGCTTGCTTTGACCATCCACCTGTTCTTGCAGTCCTTAAACTTGTGGTTGGGGTCTCCACACTGGACACATTCTCCTGCCTTCCTGCGCTTCTCCCTGATCTCTACAGTGTCAAACCCAGCTGATTTGACGGTCAAAGGCTTAGTGGTGGACTGTGCGCTCGACGCGGGTGTGCCCTGAGTCTCTCTGCAAGCCTCAAACAGCGTGTTGTTGATCAGGGAGGTCGTAGTGATGAGATCTTTAAGTGTGGTGATAGTTCTACCAATAGAGTGCGCAATGAGCTTGATCCTGACAAAGGGCTTGAGTCGCCGGCGGAATGCGGTTATCAGCGCCACGTCGTCCCTGTCTAGCTCAGACACAATGACCCTGAACTCTGTGGTATAGTTGCTGGTGCTGCCGACTTGTTTCAAGGAACTGATCTGCCGTTCGGCGACTTGCTGAGCTGCATGGTCAGACAAAATGGCTAGGAGACCGGCCTCAAACGTGTTCCAGTTGGTGAGATAGGTGTTAGGCTCCCCGGCAATCGACTTGTTGAGGTAGTATCGTCCCCACTGCTTGGGCAGGCCTTCTTTCAGGTTCATCAGCACGTACATGATGTGGGAGTTGTCGGAGGAGAAGCTGGATGGAGGCGTTCAAGATGAAGTAGGTCTTGCACTCCAGCGGGAATGCCTTCGCTGCGCTCCCCTTCTTTTTGTTGAACTTCTCCCGCGCTGGGATCTTGCTCTTGGTTTGCGCAGGGGCTGGCGTTTGACTAGCTGTGCGGACAACTTGTTCCAGGGGTACAGCCAAGGCCTGCCCAAACATATTGGCCAGGTTCTGTATCATGCGCGCTTCCTTGGCCTCCTCTGTCTTTCTAGGCAGTGCGGGGGTGTATTCCCTGACGGCGGGCGTGGCCGGGACGTTGGTGGGTCCAGCAGGTGTGTCTGTGTCAGCGACTGGGCCGGTTTGGACAGCAGGCTACTCATATCCTGGTCCTTCTGCAATATCTGCATCCGACGGTGTGGAGCTGCTGGTGTAGATGCTCCCAGGGGATCGAATTCATCATCTATAGCGTATGACGCTTGTCCAGCTGCCGCGTGAGGGCTTTCCCCTGTTTCTCTTCTATAGCGCTCAGTCTCTGGGCCCTTCCTTTTGCCGTCTGAGGGATTGTCGGACCCAAACCTCGTGCGCACCTAGTACAGCTTGTATGCTGACCCAGTGGCCTGCGAGGGGCGTGGAGTGTCTGGTGTGGATTGAGTGAAGTGTGCGCTTGATCACGCGCTGGACGGGTTCTGGAGTGCATCCTACAGTGTGTTGTTGATGAGGGTGGTGAGGCGGGTCTCCACCTTGGTCACTGCCTCTTGTTGGTTGCGCTGGACACGTTTCAGAGCGGTGTGGAACGCCAGCAAGGCGTCGATCCTTGGTCCAATCAGGTAGGTGTAGAGGCGCTCCAGCTTGACTTGATCGTCTGGACCGTACAGGAATGCGCTTGATGTTGCGGGTGGGGGTGCAGCGTCTGCTGTGCTTGGTGCTGCGCCGAGCTGTAGTGTGGGGGTCTTTGGAGAGTTGCGACCAGATGATGTCCTCGAGTGTCGGCGTGCTCAGGCATCGGCCATAGCGTCGCACAAAGACGGATAGGGATATGAACTTGGGGTTTACTAGCCAGATGTAAGGTTGTTTTAGAAGATAAAATGCAAGCACAAAGTGCAACTGAGCAGATGTGTAGTGGAATGTAGCCAGAGTGTAGCAGAGTAGGCGACAGCCTTGTAAGAACAATTCACAATGTCACAACTCGTGAGGAAGTGAACCTGTGGTTGTGTATTTGAGTGCTTGACAACTCCAAATGTCTTAGAGATTGCTCAACACAGTGAACAATGGGGAAGCAACAAGGTGAATTGTTCTTGGGGTTAACCAGAACAACTCACAAGGTTTACAGTATGCCCCAAAATTGATCATAACAAACCTGCAACACCCATGGAAGTGTTTGAGTATGCCAGCACTATGCTTATGTA
>WSTJ01000630.1:0-20775 GCA_019623705.1 Ceratobasidium sp. 428
ATAGTTTGTATCTGAATTGTGTTGCACTAAGTGCTGCAGCAGGACAATATATCACGTGGCCGGCTTCCCGGTATTCACTCAGGAAAAAATGTTGGTGCAAATAAAGATGGGACTTTTTCAGTCATTCATGAAGTTCTGTTGCACTTCGTTGCAGGTATGTATTGCACCTAGTGTAATGAATGCTAGATGACTTACAAGCTAAAAAAATAAAATAAAAATGAAACATCTATCGGCCAATAGGCCCTTAAATCCGCACGTAGATAGATATGTAAATCAAAGGATTTCATTGTTACAATCAAGAGAGTAGCATGTCACGACCGGGGTGGACAATAAGCCAACGAGTAGGTAGCAACGACAATGAACAATACGCCGAGAAGCAAGTATCAGTAAAGAAGCATGCCACGACAACAAGTAGATATGGCCATGTTGACGAGCAAGAGGTCTCACTTGGGGAACAAAACCGATACAACGACAAAAAGAAACAACACGGCAACAACGAAACAAAAAAGTTCAACAACAAGCGAAAATGAAACTGCAATGAGTAATACAGCAACGCTTGGTTACCCGGAGCGTACCCGCTGCCAGTGATTCAATAAGAGAAAGGTATAGTTGTTGTAAAAATCGTTGAACAGAACACGGGTGTTGGCAAGGGCGCCAGTTGGTCTAGGAACGCGAATCAGAGGCGAGGCAAAGTCCGGAGCGAGGTGGCACGCCATTTTCAGGCACGCAAGCGGCAAGACAATTGATGCGCCAGCCTCGCCGCAGTGGCGCAGCGTCGTGTTAAACATGCAATGCGTGGAAGCGGGATCGGGAGAGAAAGGGGCAAAGATATCAAGATAAACGAGAGGCCCGTCGTGGAAGTGGGCGAGAGTGGGAGGAAGTGAGAAGATAGTGCGAACGCGCCCAGCGCGATATCCTAAAAGGAGTGTTAGCGTGGGAAAGCGGGAGAGAGAATATGACTAACGCTCAAGTCCGAAACGAGAGGCATCGGCGGCGAACAAGGCCGTGTCGAAGACGCCCGCCTGCGAGAGTCGGCCGGCGGTATCTCGAGTTGGGGGACGTGCTCGTACTACGTCACGGTGGCAAGGCTCGCATGGCGCGAAGGGAAGCGGAAGATGGTTGAGGACGGCTTTATGCCAGAGGGGAAATAGGTCAGAGGGGAGGAGGGTTGGGAGGTCGGAGGGTTGGGTGGTTTTAGTAAGAAGAAAACGTCGTAAGGCCCGGATGAAGTCGGAGGCGCCGTATGATGACATGATTTCGTGGACCGGCACCCGCGGCAAGGTTGGCTGCCGAGCAACCCAGATCACCGGTCGGGGATAATGATGTATCTCCGACACGGCTGCCCGGTCCGGCTCACCGGACGTGATCTCGACTCCGTCCTCAAGCTCGTCGCCATCCGTATCGTCCTCATCGTCCCCCTCGCTCTCGCTCCCGTCCGCCTCTTCCTCATCGTCGTCAAACACAATATCTTCGATCCTGAACGACAACCCCCTGCCGCAAAACTCTTCGATGTACGTTTGCTGTATTTCGAGCGCCTTGAGGTATCGGACGTATTGAACCATCTGGGGCAACGGGTTCCGTCGGTTCGACATTCGCCATGGGATCTTAACGTATAAGATATGTAAGTGCTCTGGTGTTTCCGTACTGTATCCATCTGGCGTCCCGAGCGCACGTATATCCTGCTGATAATGGCCAATCATGTGCAGTTTAGCTAGACGGTCAAACGCACCGTCTGTCTTTACTATCTTCGCCAGCCCGTTCGTCAGCACATACTTCGCTTTATGGAACATCCGGAGAGCCTTGTCCATCTCGGCGAGTTCGACGTCGGTCAGTTGTGCGCTGTGCGCGAGGTACGAAAAGACCATGAACGAGCGAACTAGACGAATAATGCCGGCCGGGACCTGAGCGTCTACAACGACAGGTAAGAACTGCCGCATCATATCTCTTGATTCACGCCCCGCCCAGACTTTGACCTTCGTTACGCCTGTCTTGAAGTGTCGAAGATCCTGCGCCGACGGCATCGTCTTGAACCGACGATTGAATTCCACCGTGCCTAGTAAGTCCTCGATCCAGTTTCGCAAGTGCTCATACATGCCCTTGTATAACTGGTGTAGCAGGTCCGGCGCGAGCGCCCTCCCCATATCAAAATAGGGGATACCGTCCCAGAACGGGGCTACCGGCTTCAAGGTGAGTTGGGTCAGCACCCTCTCGTCCTTCGAGAGCTGATACTCCCTAAGGATCTTGGCCATCTCCTCTTGGTTGCGTAACGGCGCCATCGGCCCGCCTTGGCTTCGCCCCCTGTACCCTTGCGTGCACTTCAGGCATCCGCTCCGGGTCGTGCACGCCAGGTCGGTTTGCTCGGGGAAATCAGCGATCCAAGCGGCGAGGACTGGGTACACATGCCGGACATAGCCATCTGCGCATCTGGCGAGCAATCCCTCCTTCGATGCCGACTTCAACAGCTCAAATACTTTAGCTAGGGAGCGGTGAAGAAGCTCCAGGCGGCATTTTTGGCGCAGTTCCAGGTCCTCAATTTCCTCGAAATCGTCGTTCGGTAAGTACCCAATTAAAATCATGGAGCGTTTTGTTGGCATCCGACGAACTGCCTTGTTAATGTTGCCTATCGATAGATAAATCGGGTGCGCCTCGGGACCGTTTGCGTTATTCGTAAGGCTGGTTCCGTCCGACGCGACGATTAAGGGCACGACAGTGCCGTTCTTGTTGCGTATACGACGCTATTCTATGTGAGTAACTTCTCATGAATATACAAAGGCTTCCACTCACCTGTATTCCCCACCACCAATCCCCACTCGACATCTCGTCGTAGATTCGACATTTCTTGTTGCGCGACGTATAACGACGCTCCGGTGCCCACTTCATGCAGCGCCTGAATCGCCGCGCGCCCAAAAGCTCTCGCGCGACTTCGATAATATCGCGCAGGTGGAGAATATGCGTGCTTTCGAATGACTCTCCCTCTCCGACGACCACATCTTCGGTCCTCCAGTCTGGCCCCGTCGGCAACCGCTTGATGTCCCTTAGGAGGGCATCGTTGTTCGGCCACACGGCCTTGCCTTTGCCCTTCCACGCCCGATACTGAAACACCACGTAAGTAATTTATCCCGCGTCTTTTGGATCACTTACTGCCGGTGATTTTAGATGTCGCGACCTCGCCTTCCCACTCAACCCAGTAGTCATCATCACCTGTGCTGTCTCAAAGAGCTCGGGATCCCCGAGGGCTCCGCACGATGCCAAATAGTTTCGTAGGTCGGTCTCGTCGGTCTTTCGCTTATTACTGATCGGAGCCCCAGCGGTGCGTACTGTGAACGGCTCGATATATACGCCGTCCTTTGTATAACCGCGCGGTTTCTCTCCGTCAACGCGAGCGGTGGGATCTGGGTCAGGATAGGGGTCTGGAGCGGTGGCGGAAGCGGGGTCAGGAGCGGGAGTGGGGTCGGCAATGGCGTCGGGGTGCCGGGATGGACCAGCGACCGGCTGAGCACTCGCGTCAAGCCGCACCTGCTTTGCCGGTGGCGGACTGTCCATGACGTGTTCTTCTAGTGAGTTAGCTTCATATTCTCGCCGCCGCTTTTGGCCCGCCCGCCCACTGATCCAGTCCTCGTGTTTGGCATGGCAGAACCGCTGGACGGTGATGTGGCAATCCCGCGCCTCCTGGCTCTTGAACTCCTTGCCGCAGTAGCGGCAGGTTCTTCGAGAGACATCAGACGGTTCGGCGCCGTTCGCCTCACTGAGTCTTGGTGCTCGCATGGCGGCGCGGCGTTCGGCTCGCGCATACATTGTACCTCCGCGCGCCATATTTGCAGCTAGGATAACAGATACAACAGTTGGGGGGATAATGGATCGAGAGGTATGTGTCTCGAACTCAGCGCGAGCAATTGACTTATTGGTATTTTTTCGTACGACGACCTAGCCTCCGCGTCGGCCCGTTCGGCGCACATTGTGCCTGGTCACTCAAGTCCCACGACGGGTCAAAAAGCGTGCTACGGATGTCGTGACCCGCTCTCACGCTTCACGACCTTTTGCGCTGCGCGCCCTCCTTCTTGCCTTGCACTTTAGCGCTGACGCGCTTTCTTACGTTGTCTCGTGGCTTGGCACTCCTAAGCCCCCTTGTAAGCAACCCTTACGTAAGCAGCACAGCCCGTGCAGCGCTTTCCCTTTTACCCACCTCTCGTGGCTATGACTTGCTTCCACTGTATCTGCCCACTTCTACGATGTACCGCCTCGCTCTACGATGTCTGACTCTCTTACGCACAGACCATGTACTTCGTAGTATATATACAGTGGAGAACAAGCCGAGTACCCTCAGCTTGTTCTACCTCGTCAACTCTCCCCTCTACAGTGTGACCATACTAGCAGGCTTTAGCGCGGCTAGTGTTGCAAGTAAGGTAGCGTTAGATTAGCATAGCAACTTAGCATTTCGGGCAGTCGATCCTCATTCTCTTTGGATCGGACTTAAGACCACTTCGACTCGTGGCTTGTACCAGCCACTAGACCAAAGACACAAGACATCACCAGTGCCTATTCAGGCCAAGGGACCGCGGTCCATATCGTAGCCACGAGGCGCACCCACAAGCGGGTCGCAACAAGACACCTTCAGCACAAGCGCGAAGCGTACCGAGTCCCTCGACGGACCTAAGAACGAGCTCACACCTTAGATAGTACAGGGTTGTGACAGTACAGGGTTGTGACACTTTCGCACCCACCCGCCATCCCGGCTGAAAAATGACGTTTTTCAGGTGAGCCGCCCACCCGCGAGCCTCCGCTGGCTTGCGGGCGGGCTGCCGACCATATGCGACCCACGCTCCCGGGCTTCGCCCGGGGGGGTTCCCCTGACCCAAACAGCACGTGGTTCAATCATCTGTATGCGTCTGATACTTAATACGATTATCTATTTCCTATTATACCATCCTAGCGCCCGTTAGCGCGAACACCCAGTATGTCCATAACTATAAGATTTGAGCCACACCCTTCAATACCGAGCATATATTCTAACATACCTTGTTTGAATAACTCTTCTTCAGATCGAACACTCTGGATTTGGCCATATAGAACCAGATGTTCGTCTTGTTCCTTCAGGGAGGCGCTTCGGAATCTCAGGCACCCAATGCACCACGCATTCCAGTGTGTGTTATCAGTAAGATACTTCGTATTATTCTTTTGAAAAAAGTCCCACGCCCAGTTCCGACTCTGAATACGTTGTGGCATACTGTCTGGTAGGTAGTTTACAGGGTGGAGGGGAGAAAAGTACTACGACGATATGCCAGACCCGAGCTGTACGCATTGGGACAGTCACGTGCACTGACCGGTCATGACGCGGGTCAGGGTGATTGACCAGACCTAGGTCAAGTCAGCTGACCCTCTGACCGGTCAGGCGGCTGTGACGGGGTCATGACAACACTGAAAGAGGCTGACTAATCCCTGAGCTACTTAATGTGATAGTTGTTTAGTAAGCTTAATCAATCAAGAGCCAGCAGTCTGGTCCCGACCGGCGGCCTTCGTTCATTTCCACCCAACACATCGCGTAACGACTTCCCACCCTCAGGTTAAAAGCCTGGATTTATCCTTTCTACCTCTGGATCTGGAAGGAACTCGTACTACCGTTTTTCATGTCTCTGGCGAACTAGATCCCTCTGTTATAGACTTGGGCTTGGCAAACAGTAATCGTCAACAACATGGAATCCGACGACGACGCTGCCTCAGTCATTCGTGTCACGGACTATGTTCATGAGGGGTCAGGAATTCACGACGCCGGATTCGACATAACTTCTGAATCAGAAGGTCCCATATTTACAGACTCGGGCTCAAGTTACCATAGTATGAGTACGCTACAAAGCCAGGAAGTAGCTGGTGAGCTGTCATCTAGTACTGTCTATCGGCCTGTTCGGACGTGTTTCTGAGTGGCTATTGCTGTGGTTTTCCGATCTTGAGTGTTTACGGTTATCGTACAATCTGCTTCTTGGATCCTCAAATTGATGTTCTCGTACCCGACAGAGTATTTTCGTTCAATCTGCGGCCTTGCGTACCAATCCGATGAAAATGTCCCGCTGGTTTTCCCCGCCGACACCACGTCCGATCGTCTCGATGTGGTACTACATCTCATCCTACGATATTGTCAGGGTGGAATGAATATACCCTCAGCAGTAGACGATATGCTTCGCCAAGGCGGAGTAGTAGGAGCAGGAAAAGGGGCGAAAGTTCTCGACCTGCTCACCAATAGTGGGACGTGGTATGCATTCATAAGTATTTGAAATACATGTCACTCACCTGTCAGCTCAATAGGGTAACCGAAATGGCTAGCATATATCCCACTGCGTCGTTTGTTTCCCTTGACACAAAGCCTCTAGTCCCCCACGAGCCACACAGCCGCATTAAATTTGAGGTCTACGACTTGTATGCGGGTATCATGGAGCAGGATTCCACTTTTGATCTAGTTTACGTTAGGCACGGAATCTTTGCGGTAAGCCACTCTCATGTTATCTCTAAACTTACTCGCACAACACGATGATGTGCTTTTGATAGTGGCAATTTCTCCGGCGGAACCTTGACAAACAATAACCATTAACTATTGTTTCTGGCTGTTTATAGACCAAAGATTTCAACGCTCTGTTGCGTGAGCTCCACCGAGTCCTCAGGCCCGGCGGGTTCGTTGTCATAGTTGATCTACCATTACGCGTCTATGAAAGTAGGTCCACCCTAGAGGTGTAACGCACAAATTGCTGACCAGGTCGGATTACCGACCCACAATCTATTGCGTTATACAAGGTACCAATCCACCCGTTCCTTTTCGCTCTCCTCCCCGATGTGTTGAAGGTTTACAACTTATCCGGGCGGCTTGGGAGTCGCAAGGGGTCGATACCGCAACTTGGGATGATTTGACTGAGCGACTTGACCCCAGTCATCCGCTGTGGGGTAACCAGCCTCCTAGCCCTAACGAAGAACCAGGGACCAGCAAATCCCTAAGCGCGACGGGTTCGGTTCGCGGATTTTATGGTATCAGGCTGCACACCGAGACCGTCCCACTAGGTTCATGGTCAGAGGGCGAGGTTCAGCAGACTATCGGGGTGCTGATGCGAATGCTGGCTGGTTATAGTTGGAGGTCACTTGCTGCTTTAATGACTGTGATGGGTAGTAAGGAGGACGAGGCGAAATCATTTGTTGAAGAGGTTATGGAAGAGTATGCGGGCATTGATAAGCATCGAGCCTTCGTAAAATGTCTTATATGGACAGCAAGGAAGATTTAGGGTTCACGCGATTGGACTGCCATTTCGCTTTTCTTGCTTTGGCTATAGTACTACCTTTCCTTTTTGTTAAATTTGGCAAATTTTATCCCGAGTAAAGCTTAATTTCGTTTCAAATATGATCGAAAGTGGGAGTATCACTCGGGGAAGACAAAAATGAGACCTTGGTTCGATATGATGTACCCAACATAACGGAGTAAGAGGCAAATATAACAGCAAACAACGAGGGGCTTAGTACTTGGACAACTATCTCCACCCCAGGAAAGCCACACAAACTTCCCGATATCAACAACTCCTACTTCTGGGAGACTATGCTCATCAGATAGTCATAGTCCCCACTCTTCTTGCACATTTCGTTGAATGTGCCGCCTTCTTTCTTTAGCAGGTTAGCCGGAGTGTCGAACTCGACGACTTTGCCGGCGTTTAGTACAAGAATTCGGTCATTATCTTTGAATTTGTAAGTCCGCAATCAATAAGTTCGCTGCAGAAACAAGAGCGTACCTATAACCGTGCGTAAACGGTGTGCAATTGTAATAAGGGTGCTCTTTCCAAATTCCTCCCGAATAGTTGCTTGAATTCTACGAATCATAGCTGAGTCTCGCCGCGACTAAGAAACATTGGCCAACTTACTTAGCATCTGTTTCAAAATCGACCTGTACAAAATATTTTTAGTAGATTTTGGGGGGTGGCGATAACTTGGACACACCGATGCCGTTGATTCATCCATCACAATTACGGTTGACCTGCGGAGTAGACTAGGCCAATGTGTTAGTATTGTTGTCCGAAATATATATCGTTGGTAACTTACGCTCGTGCCATTGATACAAGCTGACGCTGCCCTTGGCTGAAGTTGTTGCCTCCTTCACTGACCTGAGTTTCGAGCGTGAACACGGTTTTTCCAGTCCCAGGATCTCTTGTTGTAACGGAAACAGGATCTATGGGCGCGAGGGCCTGCATACTAGCACCTTCCGTGGAATCATCTTGGTTAGCTGGCGGTTCGACGTCCGTTGCGCCACCCGGTACAATGGCCGTAGCGACAGCATTCTTGATGGACTCTGCTCGGCTTGCAACGGCGGAGGGGTTTGGTGTATTGCCGGATGGAAGATGAACTCGCTGAAGGGCTTGAATACATTCAGCGTCCGTGTACTCCCCGAATGGGTCCTGATAACTATCAGCATTAGAGGCATATATTTTAAAGTAGTCCTTACAAGGTTATCTCGAATTGTGCCCTTAAAAAGTACGGCATCTTGCGGGATTAAAGTCAATCGTGAGCGCTGCCGGTGAAGGGTCAATGCAATATCGTTCAGTTTTTAATAGAAACATACGAGATCATTGAGCCCGACAGTCGTAATATCTAGGTAAAACCGCCAGGTTAGAGAAAAGCCAGATTTGTGATTAGCCTGAGCACACACCAATTCCGTCGAGGACAATCCTGCCCGCTGTAGGATCGACGAATCTAAACAAAGCCAAGGCCAGAGTCGATTTGCCACTACAAAGCTATGAGTAATCATTATCAGCAAGTGGTCTCTTTTTCCACTCACGACCCAGATCTCCCCACGATCCCAATTTTCTCAGATGGCTATAAAGAATTCGTAAGCCATTTTTACATAGAAGTAGAAATTGTATACCTTCGTAGTAAAGGAGACTCCGTGTAGCACAGGTTCCAATTCTGGTGCATACTTCAACACAAGGTCCTCAACTATAATAGTTCCGATGGTTGCAGACGGCCAAGCGGCGGGTGGGCGACTGGACTCAATAACAGCAGGCGGCTCGGGCGGAAGATCAAGATATTCTTGTATGCGCTCCACCGAGTTCACTGTCCAATCTCGTTAGCAGGTTTCGGTTCAAACTGCGGTCTATACTCACAAGACTGTTCCAGCTCAGTCCAGAACCTCAGTCCCCAGTATAACTAATGTACATATCGTTTGTTAGAAGTCATATAACGAACCGCTAACGGCTACTCACCCCTTGTGTGAAGATCTGCGCTTGTGTCATGACGATACCCGTCAGGCCGGCACTTGCACCACCTGCCACCGAGCCCGCAGTTGCGATTAACATAGAGACGGCGCCAAGCGTGTCAAATCGAACCAGCAGCCAACGATTGCACATCCAATAGTAATGAGTTGCAGCTTGCGTGAGGTCGAGACGCTTATACATGTTGTCGAGATAGTCTCGCTCTACTCCGAACGCTCGGACTACGAATAGGTTTGTTTAAGTCTTGGCGATAAGTTACTAAAGCAGGCTCACCAGTAACAATTCCATTGATAAGTTCACCAAATGATGATATGATGGGCGAACGAGTGTTTGACTCAATTCGACGCAAGTCTCGGGAAGCCGTGACATAACCGTTCGAGAACCAAACATGGAGGTACGCAATCACGATGGCGGGTAGAATGAAGTATGGAACTGCGTACGCGATTGTCGCGACCGAAATGGTGAGGGCCAGGGCTTGAGTGAGAACCTGGATCATATATTGTTGGAGGCCTAATAGTCTGGTGTTTAGTGTGCACTCTGAACGGATGGATGGGAAAGGTGACGCACCGCCATCCACCAGGTCTATGTCTATATTCGCAAGATATCTTGTGAGAAAATATAGTAACTATATGATTGGATTATCACGCTACCTTTGCTAAAAGTCGAATAAGCAAATTAGCTTCGGCATCAAGCATCCCACAACCGAGTAGCTTACCTAAAGCGATTCAAAATTCGACCAGAAGGAGTCGTATCGAAGAAGCGGCTTGGGGAACGCATTACAGAGCGCAGCATTTTATCGTACAGCATGCGGGATGCGCGTAAAGTGGACAAAACAGTTGGGAACTGACCAAGAAGATTGACGAGAGTGATCGTAGCCTCTGCAAAGGAATGCTATTCAGAGCTTAGAATCGTGGGTAATCAGCAAACTTACGGAGCCCAATGTAAACCAAGAGATATGGGACGACATTCTGACTGGCCGACGGGAAACCAAAGTCGAACCAGTCACTAGCGACGTGGGCGCCTGAAGTCTTCGGTTCATAACTTTCACTCCAATCTGCATATGAGGCGTCAGTGGATACGGATATCATCATTAGTAAGTGTCAACTTACGTTTAAACCAGAACTTTTGAGCCAATTGAACTGCAAGCCGACGTGAGTACTAAGAAACATAAAAGGCAGCGCATATAGCTTACTTGTTTGGTCTAGAGCTAAAGGCACAATCATCAACCCGAACAACCAGTACGAAGCCGCAGCTAGGTAAGTCCTATAGACGCGCCCTTTAACCGACCCACTGCGTCCCAATCAGCATAGGCCCAAAGATTAAGCTGAGCGACGAAATAAAATAAAACATACACGCTCTTCTTCTCGGCTTCAACCAGCTTCCTTGCTGCCTTGTTATCCTCTCGAGTCTTTTTCACTTCAGCATTATCCTTCTTCGTGTCTTCCTCTTCGCCGCTCCACTCTTTCCCTTTATCCCGTCCCAGTGGTAGCATCCCACTTGCTCGTATGCTCTCTACAGCTCCCTGGGCTTCGATTCGCCCTTCAAGAAGTCGAACAACCCACCCAGCAGCAGGGAGGACAAGCTCGACGTGATGAGTGACCAGAACAACGGTACGATGCTTCATGAGCGGGCCAAGGAGACAACGCTGGACGAGATGCTCGGCGGTATGTGAGTCGACGGCTGAAACCACCCAGTTAATGATATTATATCATGTAAGCGAAGGGGTTATGGACTGACCTGAAAGAACGTCGTCCAATAATACAACCTGAGTGCGCGCATATACGGCACGCGCAAGCGCAACTCGAGCCTTCTGGCCTCCCGAGAGCGACACACCTTTTTCACCAATTTCCTAGAAGCCCTATGGATCAGCGAGATGGCAGCGAGCTCATTGTGAACACTCACAGTTTCGTCGCCATCCTCAAAAATATCTAAATCTTGATTCAGTGCACACGCGCTCAGGGTTGCCTCATATCGTTCCTTGTCGAATGGTGCTCCGAATAAGCTAGAAACGATTCCTCTCTCAGCCTTACGAACCGATTCAGACTGGTGTAGGCTTACATATTATCTTTGATTGATTCTTAAGATAAAAAAATGCGTCAAAAATAAATTCAGGGAACTAAGATGGGAATAGGCTTACTATGCTCTATCCATGGTCGCTGCGCGCAGTAGCTGACACCTATCCTCAAACCCGTATTATCGTGTATCCGCGTTGGCTCCTTAGGCAAATAAACCTCTCCTTCCAAACGATCCATCTCTCCCAAAATGGCGGACAGCACTATCAGCCAACCCCATGTTAAAGTCCGTTCATATATCGAGGATAGTGAGAAGGACTCACGGGACGATTTACCACATCCCGTAGGCCCGAATACAACACTCAACACGCCTTCTGGGAACACGACACTGATGTCCGACAGCTCAAACGGCCGCTCTTCCTCCTCATCGCCCCTATCTTCTGTCGTGGGCTTCGCGTCGGGCTTCCTAAACCTCAAAAAGACCAAACACCTGTGCCATAATCCTCCTTTTGGAGCAGGTTTCTCGGGAGCAGGAGTTGACTTGGAGGATGCAGCTGGCCATCTGAACCGTCCACCTTCGCACCCAAGCCGCGTATCGACCGGCGCATGGGCGGCGGGTGCAGGTCTTTTGAGGGTAGAAACAAAGTCTGGGACATCGTCCTCCGAAAGGTACTTGTCGATCCGTTCGAGACAGACCAGGGTTCGCATAGTCCTACATCAAAGTTTAATGTGTCAGTTTGATATACGAAAAAGAGAGGAACGAAACAACTACGCACGAAGCGAGACTGATTGGCAAAAACCCTAGACTCTGACCCAAGATTTCCAAAATTCTGAAAGCCGGGAAAGCAATCTCGACGCCCAACTCGCGCTTTGCAACAAGCGTAAAGCAGGTAAATCCAATAGCAGCAACCAAGACGTGGCTCTGGGCCCATACTAGCTCCATCAAAAACTCCGTCACCTTCAACTTCCACAGCCAGCCCAGCTCCCGCTCTCGGAAAGATAGGACGCGGGATGTCCAGCGGGACTCCCAGGCGGAGAACTTAATGAATTTGATAGACTGAATCACTTCGTTCATTGCCTGTAGGCGAGTGTCTCTTGCAGCCGAGACGGATTTTTGGAGGCTGCCAAACCGACGAACAAGATAATTGTTGATAGGCAGGGTGAGGACGAGTGCGATATATCCAGCAAAAGCGGACCATCCCATGAGGTTGTAGAGCAGGACGCAGGCGATAACGGCGCTCACGGGGGCGTCGTAGATGAACTGGTGCAACGAACGTCAGTTAGAAACGGCAAAAGAGATCGGAGTAAAGGGGGCTGACCTGGCCGAGTGTGACAAACCGCGCAACCCACTCTGCATCCGCAGCAATCAAGCTAACGATCTTACCAGCATCTGCGCTTTCCCCTCCACCTCCAGGACCCTCGGCGCCGTCTTTTCCTTTCCCCTTCGATTTCTTCTCCACGAATCCAAGAACGTCTTTCCTCCTCAAGGCCTTTTCGTAAATGCTCCCGACAAGCTCGGCTTTAATCCGCACGGACGCACGGCGGCCAAAGTACAAATGTTGAAGCAGAGCCTGGGACTTGAGAAGCTGGCAGATGCAAAGGGCCAATGCGAGGAAGTACGCGTCCGAGCGTTGAAGCGGGCGAGAGGAGTCCACAGATGCGGTAGAGAGGACGGTGTCGATTGTATAGGTGGTATAGGCCTCCAGTGCCGAAAGAGGGGAAGCGGAAGATCGTACAGGGGACAAGGCACGGAGGATGAGGTTTAGGAATACAGGGGGGGCAAAATCAAGGATTGCGCAGACGACCTACAAAAAGTCATGATTAATTTCACGGTTTGCTTTCCAAATCTGGAAACGTACCGTAAGCGCCAAATCCAAAAACAAGTCCCTCGCGTTCGCCGCAACGAGTCGCCGCAACAGTGTCGAGCGTCTATTATTTTAATTTATCAGTTTTCACTCTTTTCACTGGCTTTAGAAACACACTTTAAATTCAAAAATTGCCTCATCAACACCCGCGTGCGCATTTCCCGGCTCAGTTTCCACACATCTTTCTCCTCGAGCGCCTGAGTCGCACCAATCGCGATTAGAGGGCTGACCCACGAAAAAGTAATCCATTCGAGAAGTGTGCAGTAATCTTCAAGCGCTGGTAGTCGTCCCTATCCGATTGACCGCCATCAGCACTTAAACATAATTGATTCTGTTCGGCTTGGCGTACCTCGGCATCAACCTCGGGCTTTCCAGACACGCGCAACGGCATCGTGACGACTGCCAAAATCCCGGCGCTTGTGGCCAGGGCATCTAGCACCGGTGCCAAATTCCTCGGCCCAACTTCATATAATACCACGCAACCAGCCAAAAAATGACAGCCATACAGTGTAAGTAAATCATAGTACGGAGTGCAGGAAGGAATAAGGTTTGGGCGTAACGTTGCGTACACCCAGGAAACAAGCCGGATAGAAGATGTAACTACATTAAACACGTGCACGAAATTCCCTGTCGATTGCTGTACGAGTAGCGTGGTCCACCCGGCGATTTCGAGTACGGCGATAGCGGTCAGGAGAACTTGGCGCCAAAGTTTTGGTCGGTAGTTCGGGAGTCCGGAGTTCGGTAGGAGTCGAGTTTGTTCGGTGGGGAGATCTGCATCCGGTGACGGTGTCGTGGCGGGTTTTGTGTTGGCTTGATTGGCTTCTTCAACCTCCACAGCTTCGATGTTTTCTTGAGCTAGGGAAACATGGTTTATTCAGCTTCATTCCAATTTTTGCCTATTTTTGAATGATCAACGCACAAACAAATTCATGGAATATTGCCAGCTTGGGCAAGCGTATTCCGATTATACGTAACGCTGCAAGTACCAGCACGAGCGCAGGGATTATTACACCCAGCGCCGTGCTAAGCACGCACGTTATTGACGCTTTACACGCCTCTATATCTGACAGCATTTTCCAACTTCGGGGGGTGGTCAAACGGATGACGACGAACGAGGGGCCTAGGAGTTTATATTGGAAGATAACGGCAGAAATGGCTCTGATGCTTCCGCTTGGATCGGTTACGGATCGGAGCGAGCATGTGGATTCTGTCAGTCGGCACACCGGTTCCCCTGGCTTTGAAGGCTTCTCTGTTCCGCTTACGCCGGTTTTGTCGGCGCAGTCGCTACTTTTGGACTTGACCTTGTGCTTTCGACCACGATAAATGCGATGGGCGTTGGCTGTGTCAGGAACACTTTACTCTTCACATATTCTTCCCACCGGTCCATGTGACCACGGCTCAAATTCGGCATCCTTTCAGCTGGTGCGGACCAGTGCTACTCACCAGCTTTCCTTTCAGACTCATGGCCAGAATCCGAATTACAAACATTCTAGGCTTGAAACGATATCATTATTCTACTTCGGCGCAGCAATTTAAACAGTTCCTAACTCGCACCTATGGCCCACCGCACTTACATCCGCTACTATCATCATCTGTCAATGGGGTTCTCTCCCACTACTTATCCTTATCCCGCTCGTAATCCGCGCCCCAAAACGGCCATACCCCAGCCGCACTCAAATCCTCTGTTCCATCCTCTCCAACCCTCACGGCTCGATCTGGGCCTCCTTGAACAATATACCGCTTCATTCCAAGAGTGACTTTGATCGACGGATCGCTAGCTGTGTAACTAATCAGCACGGGAGACCCAGAATCTGGGTTCTGCGTATGTTCGGTCAGCGCGAGGATATTTTTAGCCGCGACCTCTCCCTAATAATAGTCATGCACTTGAGTCAGACACTCATCAGAGCGGATATATGCGCTCACTCACCTGGAACCACGCAGTATGCCCCGCCTTGATCGCCCCAAAAGCGTCCGCTGCATCACCTATCGCGAAAATATGCGATAGATCTGTCTCTCCTGGCTCCATCACTTTTTGGGTTTCGCTCCTCGGTCCGGTTCGAGATAGTTGCAGACTCGGTAATACTCGAAGTAATCCCGTGTCCTCATCTATAACATCCGGCGCCAACTTTCGTGCCAAATCGGTGTTTGGACGCTGGCCAGTGCATAACAGCTATTGTCCGACCTATCAGCTAATTTTGCTTATGAGCCGAACGAGAAACTC
Source organism: Ceratobasidium sp. 428 (assembly GCA_019623705.1). NCBI lineage: Eukaryota > Fungi > Basidiomycota > Agaricomycetes > Cantharellales > Ceratobasidiaceae > Ceratobasidium > Ceratobasidium sp. 428. The sequence continues at coordinate 15,329 of WSTJ01000630.1, forward strand.
ACTATAAGATCGGACGCGATAGTTCTTCCAAATGTAGTTCGGACAATTCTCTCGCCCCGTTCATTATACTCCGCGTTCTCAGGGAGCGTCGTCCTAAGGTCAAGTCGCTGACCCAACATCACCGTAATACCAAGATCCGCCATTGTCTTGTTGACTGTTATCACAGTTTTAGGTACTATCTCGCAAGGAAGAACCGCATAACTCACTTTCAGTATGCATCCCCTCCACGAATTTCGGCAATAGCCGCTCTCGGGAGTGTAACAGCGAGATGCTTTTGGAGGGGTATAAGTCCTTGAGGTCCGTCGCAAACTCTGTTAGTTCATTTAACCCCCCATCAGAATCATTTAAATGGGGGACGGCGAAAACAGCACCTACGGATACCCAACGCTCCACCTCCAACAACCAAAACGCTTCTCACACTCTCTAACCTTCGCTGCGCCTTACGAAGCCATTCAATCCCAGCCAGTTTTGTTCCCAACGGCGCTTTAGGATCTTGGTCTGTAGTCGCCTCTGCTCGACCGTTGTGTTCTGGCAAATCGAAAATGTTGGTCTTTCCCCAAAGATCTATTGGCGAAGGCAATTGTGCGCCAAGCGCATATACTGCGTATTCAAAGTCTAAAACCTTTTCCTCACCTCCCCCGTCTGCTTCATAGGAGGCGGGAATGTAAGAAATGCGATTCCGCTCTAGATGTGTGATTGTGCCGTGGATGAACATGTGGGGATGTGGTTGGGATCCTGGAGCGGTCCCGAAGATGGAGGTATACGGTACAACTAGTACGGTTAGGACGAGTTGCAGGGGAGGAAAATAGGAACATACACGCTTTGTCTTCGTAACCCGACACGACTGCGTAGCGCGGGAGAACGTATAAATCTACGGAATGTTATTTACAACTACGATAGTCGAGGATGTGTAGGTCGGCGTACGATTCGCATGACTGCCAAGCTTGTTAGGTGAGATGTAGTCAAATTTCAGAGATTGTTACGCGCCTGTTTCGTTCGAGCACTATCACCCGGTATCCTTTTGGAAGTCCTTCGGCAAGGACACGTATCGCCTTCGCCCCTATTCCGCGTGAACATCAGTGTTGCGCGTTCAAGCGTACAACTCCGAGGACTTACCCCCGTAAGAAGCTCCCATCACGAGCACATTTTTGATCGCAGCTACACCCAAGGTCATTGCGAGCAGGATGAGAACAAAGATCCTCATAAGCCACCGATCGGCGCAGAGAGGGGAGGTAAAGTCTTAGAAAGAGGTTAGTGAGTATTTATGTGATGAGGGGTAGAGTGGCGAACGAGAAATCGTACCATCTTATCTGATACCACGCCATCTTATCTGATATCGGTCACACCGGGGATCGGTGTGCTAGGTTTGACTAATGTTCAGGCCGGTCGTGCTCGGGGATAGTAGCTCCTTTACACAATGACTTGTGTCTGCGGGTGGTTGGCTCGTAGTATTCTGGCACGATCGGTAATTTGTTTTATTGCAGGACTCGGTGCCAATCCGGGTCGTTGTCAAGGACCGCCTGGGCTGGGAAGCGAACGCAAGGCGACATTTGAGGGCTGCGGCGCTGAGATGTGAACCGGGTTCAGGACCCAAACGACAGCAGTAGGTGTGAGCGTTCTAAATGTACTTGATAGTGGATAAGCAGGTCAGAGAAAAACGAGAGAGATTTACCCACATCGGCTGGAGTACGGTTGCCGAGCCGGTGTGCGGGGAGTCACGTGGTCGAGGCTTCCGGCTCGGCTATATTTGGGGCCGGAGCGCCGCTTATTCCACCGAAGGATTCAGTGCGCCGCGTTTCCCGGCTGCAGTACACACCACCACTTTCAAAGATCTCGGTACCAAGTACAACAAATTGGATTATGCTTCCACCTCGACTGTGAGCACCAGGGGCAGTTTCAACCATACGTGTGGATCTACATAACGACCGAGAGTATATGCGCTCGATTTCTTTGTTACAGTGTTGCGCTTAGGCGCATCTATGGGAGCGGGGAATACCGAAACTCAGCTCCAGCTTCTGAGGTTTAGTTCAATCTGACCTCAATCGCTGTTGGGTGGGCGGGTGAAGTCGGCGCTTCATGGATTGGAAATGTTTGTGAAGCGCTTGTAATCAACTGAAACATGCGAATTTCGGCAAGATTTTCAGGGCTGTTTCACAGAGATCCCAACAATTCATTCTCCGCGATCTACGCTTAAATCTTAAAAAGTACTGACCAACACATAATTAACGCCTACACCTTCGAGGTTCTGTGAACCCTCAGGGCTCAACCAGGAGCAACGGCGTCAATCACTACCAGCGAGGAACTAAATTCCCGCTTGAGCGAAATATGAGGCTGTTAATGCAAGTTTTGCGTTACTTGGTCAAGGCGGGGCAAGGTAGTCTTAGGAGCCTGGGGCGCAGAACGTCGGTTTTGAACGCGCAGGTAATCACATGCGGGACAGCCAAGCCCATCGATGTACATCGAACGCTTGTGCATATATGTTATAGGGGTGAATTTTATCAAGGTGACCACTCGTTCTTACAACAGTCCCTGTTGTAAATGACGATGTAAGACTCAAGCTGGTTGCGCCGAAAAGCGACCAGGAAGCTTCTAGATTCAAAGTATATCGCTAGCCAGGGTATGGACGCTTCAAGAACTCTTGTTCCAGCCGATTTCGATGGAAACCACCGTTCTTCTAATTATCCAAGCCCATAATGAGTCAGATTAACCGACGTTTGATCATCGCCCACGCTTTCATTCGCTTAAACTGGGTATCTGTGATACTTACCCGGTGCTTTTGCTGGGAGCTTGTTGAGTATAAAATTGCCCACACGTAGGTATCATTCCTGCATCCAAGCTTCCACGCTCCCTTTGATTTCTCACTATCATACTTAATTAATTAACATTATCACTATGGTCCGTTTCATCGCAATGCTTCTCGCGGCCTCTGGTCTGGCGGCTGCTGCCATTCCGGGACCGGGGACCTACACTATCTCCCAGGAGGACAGATCACTTGCACTCAAACAGAGCAAGGGCATCGCGATTGCTTCCCAGTCCAACGCCACCGAGAGTGCCCAACAGGTACGCTGACATATCTACGTCCATAATTGTGTGTATTTGTGCTGACGATTTTGAGTACAGTGGGTACTCGAGTCTACCCAAGGATCCAAGTGCGGGACGTTCAAGGTCAAGAACGTCAAGTTCGGTACATACCTTGGCTATCCGCCCCGTAACGTCCGTGATCTCGCTGGGAGTCCGATTGTAGGCGTCGAGGGGCCTGTACAGTTCACCCTGTTCCCGGGTAATAAACCTGACGAGTTTTAGTAAGCTATTCAAGGTCATTCACTAAGCATGTGGAGAAGGCGCTAATCTTGTTGGAATAGCCTCATGAGCAAGGAACGTATGGGTATAAACTACGAACCCTTTGGTCCATTGCCGGCCAATGCAGATGAGTTCCCCAAGGTATGTATACCTTGAGGCCGTTTCATCGAAGACTTTGGGGAACTGATTGTATGTGTGTGTAGGTTTTTCTCCGGCAACAATACGGATACGAACTGCCTTGGGTGTTTAAGAAGGCTCCTGCTCCTGCTCCTGCTCCTGCTTATGCCGGTGGTGACAAGTCTCAGGAGTCGTGCTCACCGAACTAATAGTTAGTGACGCGGCGATATGGTATTGAATTGAGGACGTTCATGCGCGCGAGTTTTTTCAGTTCAGGAAAAGTCGTATGCCCGATGATACGTAGTCAAATAGAACTTTTTCTTGCGTGTTTTTGATTCATGATGGGTGAAGGACCTTGAATATCCGATGGGTACATCCTCGTAAGACATCAGGAGTAGTCCAAGGCACTTTCTAGTTCTTTAATCCTCATGTTAGCCCCTGAGATATTGTATGCACCGTTTGCCGTGATCGAGTATTTGCTGTTGAATGAAGGTTACGCCTTATACGACGACATCGAGATGAAGTTGTTGGGCGGCGGAGCCGCCAGATAGGGGTTCATCACGTGTGCTTTCCGTCTGTATATAGGCTATGCATATACATCCGGTTCTGGGGGATTCCTCCCCCCGACCATGTTCTCTTGTTCATCGTAGTCGCGTGGTCGCAACGCTCTCGACCTCGCACATCAGAAGTAACCAAGGAAGTTACCGAGGCTTGTATGCACTCTGCGCCCTGACAAGACTGTAAACTCTCCGCAGTACTATCGCTCTACAAGGTTCGACGACTATGGCATATTTTGGAGTGCCTGACCTGAGCGGATAAGCTTCGCCAAAGCAATGGGTCTTTTTTTTGAATCGATAGTTTATTGTCGAATTAAGGCGAGGCCTTATGTATCGACACCAGTAGCGAGGAAAAGGACACAGAGCTAAGCGAGAGAGAAAAAAAGACAAAGAAAGCTCGAGGCTAGCGATAGGCCTAATCCCGCACTTGTCAATCAGGGCGAGGAATTAAACGCAATACCAAAGAGGCTCGACAGCACACGTGGGCTCACAAGTCAGCATCGTTCCGTCGAACAACAATCGAGTTCGATGCGGGGTAACGATCAAGTCTCTCTTCGGATAAGCGCAATGATCGGTGCAGCCGGACCCATCGAGCGCCTGAAGCGGCCGAGACGGGATGCATTCTGATCGTTCTCACCCGGGTTTGGCCAAACAGCCGGTCGATCGTCGGTGCTGATTATCTTGCATCAAACCTTTATGGTTCACACGGGACCGATGAGAGGCGCAAGAACCACCGGCTTCGGTGCTTCCCGAGATGAGCCAGGTCACGTGCAGCGTTGGAAAATGAACGCGACCACAACCATGACCGCGCCGGTGACGACCATGCGGCCCGACGTCATCTAGGACGAGCCCAGCGCCCTCAATCTCTTCTATAAACTCTCCCACACGGCTCTCACTCCAAATATCTAAATTTGTAATTTCTTACGATTTATCTCACACTTGGCGATGGTCCGATAGAATAGTGTCCTGCAGGCGGGAGAATATACCATTCAGGCGGGATAGGTAGCATAGATATCTCCTGGGAGAACGCGCCGGACCCTGGACTTCCCACGATCGGATTCTCACGGGGGGTCTTTATATGCCCCTAAACGATTGTGGGATCATCCACCATCGCCCAGGATGCCTCTCTCCCGACGCAACTCGGAATCTTTCCAGACTATCGACACTGCCAACATTGGCAAGCCTCCCCCAAAGGAGGCCCGCAAGCACAAGCGGTCCGCGACTGGTACGTCGATGATCAGCTGGTAGATCATGGCGATCATTTCATTTAATTCAATTCAATTCTTTTTTGATTTATAGGGTACATTCCCGCGGCCGAGGGTGGCAAGGAAGTATGGCCCCGCGGCGACGAAAAAACGTGGAAAGCCGGCATTCGCGGTATAGACGCGACCACCGCGGACGTTACGAATCATATCGTCAATCACGTTCAGACGACGATCGCTCGTCAAGCCTACAACCTCGATGACGTATGTC
>WSTJ01000631.1:0-20749 GCA_019623705.1 Ceratobasidium sp. 428
CCCCTAAGTGCCTTTACCCCAAATCTTCTGGGTGGTTGGTCCAAAAGACTCAGGTCTGGGAAAGTATTTTGCATTTTTCTCCACCAATACTGACCTTTACATGATTCTGAAGACAGATTTAGACTCCTGGAACCTGGCCACATCTTTTCGATCTTTTCACTTTTTACCTTTTTTGGTAAGTCCAGTTACCATATCTGGTAGGACTGCTCATATCTGAGTGTCCACCGGCTATATGCTGGCTATATACTGACCGTGTAGCCCAGCCAGTTCACTCTGCTAAATGGACTGAGCTACTTTGACAAGGGGGGTGGTATTTGTACTGGGGTTTACAGTGTATTGGGCATACTCAGCAGTTTCAGCCCCTGTGTTTCCACTATATCTCCTCAGCAGCTGTGCCTAGAGCCTGGCAGGTGTGCTGGCTTGACTTTACTTCTCAATGTGTGTCTATAAATATGTATATATGCATGCATATAGGGTGTATGTATCACGGGAAACCTCCATTCAAGCAACAGACACTAAGTGTAAGGACCCCAGACACTACAAATTAAACCAACAAAAAATCCATGTCCATATATGGGCATATGTCGTCCCAGAGAGTCTACTAGGTGTGCAGGATTTCCCAGGATTTCCTGGGATTGGGGTACCAGACCCTGCGCTTCTTTTTTTCCTGGAAAATCCTGGGAAATCCTGGGAAGTCCTGGGAAATCCTGAGAAATCCTGGGCTCCGGGGAAATCCTTAGATTTCCTTAGGAATCCTTTCACACATGAAGTCACCACCAGAATCCTGTTACATTCACTGCAATTTTGTCCTGTACGGGAGCTCATAACCAACGCTAACGATGGCGACCTTAGAATGCATTAAGACCTGGAGATTATGCGAGTCCTTCCGCATGAACATGTAGAAGGGTGTCTTCTTGACGGACGTGATGAACAGTGTGGGTGGTGCGTTTATTCCATCCATTGCCGCACATTCGTGAGTTTGGCTAACGCAACTCTATCGTACACTTACGTGCGCGGCGAGTTTACTAAGAAAAGTTTTTCATTCAGCGACTCATTGACGAAACCTATTCTGCTAGTTTCATCGGCAAGAACGCTGGCGGATTGGGGTATGATTCCGATGTTTACCGTCCGTCGTGGCGCCGGAGTGTATATCGCGGAGAGAGAGTGATTCCGATTGAGTCTATCGCAAGTGCGACTTTCCTCTTACCCATTCTCATCTCGCCTTTGCTTTCGCAACCTACTTTCACCTCAACCCTCCGGCCCTCCTGCTTGTATTTCATCCAGCCCTAACCTCGGCCCGGCCGTTAGTCCTATATCACACTAGACAATAACCCAATCCCTATCTCAACCCGCTCAGTGACCGTAAACGTTTTTGAGTGTCCAATAACCGGTTGTGGTTGGTGGATAGCATAATCTATGGGGATTGAGAAAGCTCAGATGACGAGTTTGCTGAAGATGTGTGAGGAGATATCGTGAGTTATTCGTTCTTTTGTTCATTCCATTGGTTGAGAGACTAGCAAGTACGGCGGTTAGAAGACGGACTTTATTCGCTCAACGACGCCCAACCGGGTTTTGAAACCTACACCACGACTACAATGACCAAATCGACAGACGCTGCCGAAGCCATCGCATGCTTCTCCAAAGCTCCTCTCGTTCCCTTATTGCTCTTCTCCTGATTCTAACCACTCACCTGCCCACAAACAGCTCTACGAATAGATTCCCGCGGCCAATGTGGTCCTGCCGCGAAGGTACAGCTGGATGCAAATCGTGATGAACCAAATGGCCAGACATGCTCACCAGTACAAAATCGACACCTTGTTCGAGTTGGCAAAACAGGTCGGGGGAAGGTCGATCTGCGCGTTGAGCGATGTGTTTGCGTGGCCTATTCCAGAACCAATTGGGCACTCCGCACGTAACTTCGTCACTTTATGCATCTTGCGGGATGAGGAGCTGATATGGTATGTTGTGTGTTGGTTAAACTTTGGACGTCAGGAAAAACCTCCCCTTTCATTAGGATCTGGGGTTTCAATTTACCTGAGTTTAGGTCATTTAGCAAATTTAGCTAAATTTAGCTAAATTGACCTAAATTCCATAAATCTGGTGCCAGAAGTCACCAGCCATGCCCTTAGCCCTCCCAGCATACACTAGTAGGCCAAAAAAGTGTTTTGAGACAGATCTGGCACAATTGGAAATTCCTAAATCCCGGGTAAATTTACCTAAATGTACCTAAATTGAGGACCCCCCCCAGGCAAATTTAGGTAAATTTGGCTGAACGAAAAGGGGGGGGTCGTTAAAGTTCTAAATCCCTTAATTTGGGTAAATCTCACTCAGTTTGGCTGAAACTTAACACCCCATTTTTCCTGACGGATCGCCGAATATCATTGGTGGAAAGCTGAAAAATGATACGGACTTTAGATCGGTGGTGTCGAGTGAGTTGGGGCAGCCGAGGGCGTGATGAAGGATGGGTGTAAAACAACTCGTGTACATATATGTGAATGAGCATGGTATGCAATTTTGTCGAACATGATTTTTTTAAAATAGTACGAGAAGCCGAGTGGGCTTGTATCCCGCCGACTCGTTTTTGTTGTATCCACTGGTCTACCACACGCGCCCACGAGCCAGGCGCCCACGCTGGCTTGACTTATAGTAAAACCTAGGTTAGCTTGCAGTCGAGGATGGGACAAGAATAAAGGCAGATCGCCGATCAAGGCTGTGCGGCGCTAATGCGAGGCGCCATATCAAACGGTACCACTTGGAACTTTGCCTGGGCTCGTCAAGTCTTACCACGAGAACATCTACTCCAGCTAGTCCCACATAAAAGAATATCTGCAGCCGAATATATTTTACGACATCGCCCAAGATATCCACGAACCAATTCCAAGAACTTTAACTTTGCCGACCCAACTCTTCCAGATCGAGCCACGAGGTGGCTATTCGAAATCGCTGAGCGCCAATCAACCCAAGCCAGAGGGTCAGGTACAATTCATTCTCGCTCTCCACCACACGCTCCGTCACCCTGCGCGTCATAACACCCCCTCAACCAACCCACGACTCCCGCCACCTCTACCATATTTCGTGAACAGTATATAGTCTATTCTTATCATCGAGACTGTATCCCACCCACACCTCGCGCCGATCCCAATATCGCGCCTCTACCTCGGCCAACAAATACTCGCCGCGGTCGCTGATTTTCGTCTGACGCTGACAGCGGCCTTGATGACCAAGTCTGTATCTCCGTCGACGCCGACTGTAGACGCGATTACGGTCTCAAAACCGAGCAAGTGCGAGGGGACTGGCATCGGACGAAAGCGTTTGGATATGACCAAGAGTGAGTAACGCTGTTCGCCGCCAGCTTGTCGGCTTGTTAACCTACCATCCGTTTAGCGTCATATCTGGGGCTATGGCTGGATTCTTAACTCAAAGCCTACGTTACACAACCCGACAGCTATCAAATAGGTACAATGGTCGCGATACTAGAAGTTGGTGCCTTTAGTGAGAAGCGGGTCTAATCGTGTCGTCAGACGCTGCGGCTAACGTTAACTTCTAGTCACATCTATAACAGCCAGCCGCATCGTAGACATTATTGGGCGGCGCAGGACAGTCTTCACTGAGGCAGTCGTGTTTGTTTTTGGCGGCGCCATCCAGACGTTCACGAATAGGTTCCCGAGTGATGGTATTGAGCCGTATCGTGGGCAATTTCGACCTGGGTATGCTCTTGTAAGTCTCGTGGGTTATTAGGGTGGTTCAAGATGACTCAGATTCCGGCTCCACTCGGGCTCAAATTCCCGAAAGTCCTATGAAAACCCGGAATTTGGCTCGAATGTGACTCGGAATTTGCTCATCTTGAACCACCCTATTGTGTTCTGTCTTCTTCGTGATAACACGCGGCCCAAACAGGACGATTGTGCTGATCTACCAGAGCGAAGTCTCACCCGCCGAACATGTGAGTGTTTTTGCGCTTCTTTCGGTTCCACACCCCTTACCTAAATGAGGCTCTAGCGTGAGACGCTTGCTTGTATAGAGTTTACGGGGAACCTGTTGGATACGCGTCGTCTGGTACGTCTAACTCTCTGATCTATGTTTTCGGGCCGGACATTAACGTGAATGAACGGGTAGTGGGTCTATTACTTCTGGTCTTTCCTGGAGTCGAACATGTCCTGGCGCCTGCCTCTCTTTATTCAATGGGCGATTGGCAGTATCCTAGCGGGCGGCTCTTTGCTCCTGCCGGAAAGTCCTCGGTGATTGACCTATTACACAGCCTTTCACAGACCCCACTAACTCGATTAGTCAGTCGGCTGGTGGACACCGATAAACTTGACAAAGGCCAACGAGTCATTCGTGATGGAGTGCTGAACGACATTCCAACAGAGCCTGAGTTTAATGAGATCAAAGACATGGTCCAGAAGGATGTGAGTGCTCGGGTGCTCATGCAAGAAGCATCCTCTAATTTGTCTTTCACATTCAGAGACTTGTAGGTGGCCGGTCTTGCCTGTCGATGTGGAGGAGGTACAAGCAACGTGTTTTGGTCGTCATATCTTCCCAAGCTTTTGCCCAATTGGTACGTGCCATAGCGTTTGGTCTGTGTGCTCTTCCGACGCCGAGATTTTAGAACGGGATCAACGGTAAGATCCCTATTCGAGGTAACATTAGAAGTCACAAGCTAACCGTATATCTCACAATAGTGATTTCATACTACACTCGTGGGTCGCATGCTCCTGCATATTCTTAGCCATAGGTCTAATATCGTTGTTTGTAGCCTTGGTTTTCGAACGTAAACGTAACGAATAAGATCAAATCCGGAACTAACGTGACTTCAGAGGCCGAATGGATTGGTCGGGGGGCCATTCTTATGACGGACATCAACGGGATCATCTGCGTGCTAAGCACTATCCCGAGGTAAACTAAATTCTGGATTCTATAACTAGATTTTCATACCAAATCCACTCCTCGGTTGAAATCTCGTCGACGTTTGGGGTCGCCAAGCAATCTTTATGTCGGGTGCCGCTGTTGTAGGTCCCATCCTTGCACCTATATGTGAGCGATTTAACCCATATCTACGTTATCTAGATGGCATGTACCCTCGCTTCAGCCGGATGGCTTATGCACATTGACCAGGTATACACTCCAAATGCTGTGGTTACGTGCGTAATTATCTTCAATGCCGGGTTTGGGTTTAGATACGTTTTGTGTGATAATTAGCGTTGAGGTGTGAGGCTTACTGTCGTAACACAGTTGGGGGCCTCTGCCTTGGCTCTACCCTCCGAAAGTGAGTATGGCTACAGTTAAGGCTAGAGCTAGACATTGACACAATTCCTCGCTAGATCATGCCACTTGAATCCCGTGCTAAGGGCGTTTCGATGTCGACCGCGACGGTACGTCTCGCCAAAATTGGACATCAAGGTTAGAGTTTGATTGAGCGATCCCATGCAGAACTGGCTATTCAGCTAAATCGTCGGCCAAGTCACGCCAACGCTACAACAAGTAACCACATGGCAATTATATCCTAAGCATGCGCTTTTTGTCTTTGCAGTTTTATCCTCGGTAGGTATACTATCCATCGTGGCTTCTGTCAAGACTAATTTGAGTGGTTAGTGTACCCTGAGACCAAAGGGATTCCGCTCCAAGAGACGGACGTCGTGTTTGGAGAAGGTAAATCATCTCTGAGCTCACAGCCAATTCTAACCCTATCACTCTCGTACGTAGGATCAATCACGGGAGACGATGACGACGATTCCGAAACATCCTCGCTCGTCCGCGGTCGACTTCGCACCTATGAGTCCCCAGCAGGTTCTCAGCGCCCCAGTCCCGCTCCGACCGGCGGGAAGAAAGGGTGGTTCCAAAACGTATTTGGTGGTGGAAGTGGGGGACAGAAGTATCAGGCTATGCCGAACGAAGGTAGAGAGGGTGTGTGGTAGCTACAGGAAGTAGGTAGGGCGGGGAGTGGTAGTTAGGTTAGATGAGTGAAGAGATCTAGTATTTACCTAGAGAGTAATACTAGCCAATATTCAGCACGCTCAAAGAGGTTGATTGGCTGCGTAATGGAGAGCTATGCGGCCGCTCGGCCTGGAAGAGATCCACCTACTCTTTATAGTTTTTGTTCGTTTTGTCTTCTTGGCATCTCAATACCAATTTAGTCAAGGGGGTGCGAGGAAAAAATATTCGATGTCAGGTTAGCGCTGTTGGCGAGCGCGATTTGCTCGTAAATCGCTCGCCTCGCGACCAACGATGTTGGAAGTTGAGCCAAGAACTCTGAAGCCGATTGTACCTCGTTTTTCACTCCCTGGATTTCAGGTGGCTGCTGCCTGGATTCGGCCATTTTTGGGTACCTGAAAATTAGTTTTTTCCCGTCCAACAGAGGATCGAGAAATGCCCTTCAAGGCTGTGCGGCGCTGATGCGAAGCACAGATACCCTTTATTGCCGCCCAATCCCTCGCTTAGCTTTGTAGAGGCCAACCACAAGCACATCTACCCCCAGCTGCGTCTCACCTTCGAGTTATATCGTGCCGCGTAAGGATATAAACGATAACATCCAAGTAACTCACAAACTAGACGAAGATATTGAGCTTTGGGTACCTTACCCTAGCCACAACCGCCAACCGTGGCTGGCCAACTCGGTGTCGATCGACCACACACCTACCAAATTTTCAGACGTTACTCTTACTCAATCGGTCACGCAAACCCACGAAGCTAGACCTATGGACCCGAGCTCACAGGGTAGCGCCGGGAGTCGAGACCCAGCACCCGACAGCTCGCCAGAACCGCCCCGTATCAAACAAGGAATCAAGCGGAAGACTCGATACAGACTGACCGACTTTGGAACTGCACTGAGGAAAACGGCTGATGTGTTTGAATTTGGGCCGTGGAAGTCAGCGCTTGATGACATTGGTGAACTGACGAACGCTATTCGGGTTAGTTGCTTCCTATTTGTTTCGACCTAGAGATCAAACGTTCTAACATGACTTCGCGCTAAGAGAGTAGCCTCTGATCGAGAAGGCGGTGAAACGCTTATAGAAGAACTGGAAGAGCTAATAAACGAGGTATCCGAGCACCTCAAAGGAAATTTGTCTCCAGCCGCTAAGTCGAGTATCGAGGACTTTGCAAAGTAAGACACAGCTGTTACCTTAACAAGCTTGCTGAAGCTCTATTGATAGGGGGGTCAGGAAGGAGATAGAGCTGTTGCGCAGCAAACGGCGTCCGAATAGTAGGACAAGGAGGTTAGAAGGGGCGCTGAGAACTGACGATGAGGCGAAGCAATGCTATCGCCGAGTCAAGATCCTGCTTAATCGGCTCAGTGTAAGCGCTTGCTTTGCTGTTCTCGACACAGTACTTGTTGCGACGCAGGTAAACACGAACGCGAGCATATTGAAGACTATTGATGAGGAAGCGATGGTGCGTGCTCAGTGATCAGGCTACTAGGGTGAAGAGGCTTGCTAATATACAGTATAGAAGCGACTGCTCAAGACCCTGCCTGACTCGCCGTCAGCAAAGTACTGCTCGACACAGGCAGAGAGCCTAGGGCGGGGAGAATGTACGTCGAACACACGTGTAGAGCTACTCGAGCAGCTACGAACATGGGCGTGTGACGACAAGGCGCAGAAGATATACTGGCTGAACGGCATGGCCGGCACAGGCAAGACCACCATCGCATATAGTCTGTGCGAGTACCTGCAGAGCGTCCAGAAGCTCGGGGCTAGCTTCTTCTGCTCACAGCGCCTGCCCGAGTGTCGCGACGTGAACAGGATCGTGCCTAGCATATCGTATCGACTATCGCTCTTTTCTGTCCCATTCCGGCATGCTCTCGCGAGTGTACTCGAGGACGACGAGGACGCATACAACCAACCGCTACAAAAGCAACTTGACGTACTATTTGCCAAACCCCTGCGAGAGACGACGGACACGTTCCCCGCGAACGTCGTGATCGTGATCGACGCGTTGGACGAGTGCGACGATCAAGATGGCGTAGCCAAGGTCATAACAACCTTGTTGTCCCACGCGGCAGGGCTACCGGTCAAGTTCTTCGTCACAAGCCGCCCGGAGCCGAAGATCGTCGATCAAATGCAGAAGAAAGAGGCCGAAGGAGTGAGGTGCGAGCTGCGTCTTCATGAGCTGAAGAGTACGGTAGTACGACAAGACATCACGACATACCTGACAGCCAAATTGGCCCCTGCTGCACTCTCCGAAGCTGAGCTAAATATCTTGGTACAACGATCCGGAGTACTGTTCATCTACGCCGCAACTGCGGTCCGGTTCATCGAGTTCGACAGCTTCTCCGGCTTCAAGCAGCGGCTACAACTCGTGCTTGACGCTTCGGCCGCCCTGACTAACGAGAGCGACGAAGCCCTCGATGAGCTATACACTACCATCCTAAAGACTGCACTGGAGCTAAAGGGGCTGACACGTGCGGAGAAGGCGGCAAGGGCAAAGGTGCTGAGACACGTAGTGTGTGCGCGGGAGCCGCTATCTCTGGATGTCATGGCCGGTCTACTCCAAGCCAACAACACCGCGCAAGTGTCAACTGCGCTCCGTCCGCTGCAGTCAGTGCTGAGTGTGTCGGAGAGCAAGCTCATCGGCACGCTGCATGAGTCATTTCCGAACTATCTGCTCAACCACGCTCGCTCAGGCAGGTTCTACTGCGATCCTGGTCTACACCATGCACAGATGGCCCAGCAATGTTTCAGTCTAATCAAGGTACCGAGCCCACCTTTCAACATCTGCAAGCTCGAGTCGTCATATCTGCTTGACGAAGAGGTGCCTGGCATTGAGCAGAGGGTGGGCGAGGCAATATCGCAGCCGCTAGCATATGCGTGCCGATACTGGGCCGCACATCTTGAGCTTGCGGACCATAGTGAGGATTGTTTGCAGCTACTATATGAGTTCTTGTCGGAGCGACTGCTGCTGTGGATGGAAGTGATGAACCTGAAGAAACAGATGTGGGAGGGAGTATATATGTTGCGTAAAGCGCGGGCATGGTGCAAGGTGGGTGATTAACCAGGAGCTAGTCTGCTAAGAATGAGCTGAGATAGTCAAAGGGCCGTGTATGCTCAAACGATCTCCTACTACTTGTACAAGACGCAAAAAGGTTTGTATCCGTAGTAGTGTCCGACTCGGTTTCGCACAGCACGCCTCACATTTACATCTCCGCACTGGCATTTTGGCCAAAATCGAGGCCGGTGACCAAGCAATACCTCCCGAAGTTTTCGGGACTCGTCAACGTTGCAGGGACAGCATTGGCAAGCCACGAGACTGCACCTCTATCCTTGAATCTCTCTGCCAAGAAGATTTGGAAGCTTGCATACTCGCCAGATGGCGAGCATATCGCGTTTATTGACGAAGGAAACGACGTTGCAATGTGGAATATTCGCACTGGTCGATGTGAGGCTAGTTTGGGGGGAACGCAGACCCGGTTCTGGTCTATTGCATTTTCTCATAATGGCTTACATGTCATTTTGGGCTGTGATGGTGGTGCCGTCCGTATCTGGGATACGCAGACTCGTCAGATGGTAGGAGACCCACTGAAAAATCACAACTCACGCTGGATCACGTCAGTTACGTGTTCCCCTAACGGAGATCACATCGCTGCTGGCTCGAGCGACAAGAGCGTCCATATCTGGAACAGAAGCACCAGTCAGATCATGGCAACTATACCTGGTCACACTGGTGAAGTCCGATCAATCACATACTCTCCTGATAGCGCATACATCGTGTCTGGCTCAGTTGACAGAACTATACGTATCTGGAATGCACGCTCTAGCCAAATGCTTGGAAAGCAGCCAAACTGCCATACAGGAGCAGTCAACTCGGTCGCGTTCTCTCCTGATGGCGCGCATATTGCATCTGGCACTGACGACGGAGATATACACGTATGGGATGCCCGCACCGGAAAGCGGGTTAGAGAGCCACTTAGAGGTCACCATGCCTCAGTTAGCTCGGTTCAGTACTCTCCCTCCGGCTTGTATCTTGTTTCCGGATCCTACGACCATACTGCTTGCGTCTGGGACCTATCCACCGGTCGGGTAGCCACCCAACTACTCTCTATCACAGAGCCAATAATATGGGTCTCATACTCCCCTGGTGGTGCACAGGTTCTAGCCTGTTCCTATTCGGGGACTCTGTACATCTGGGACTCGAGCACTGTTGAAGTAGCTGCGGAGACGTGCTTCGATGATTCTGTCGACGCCGAGAACTCGAAGGCCTTAAAGACTGATAGTGACTGTACTCTCGCCAACTTGGACGGAGTTGACCGAGTTAAGCGCGTTGGCAAAACACATGAGCAAACACATGAACCTCAAACGGTAAACCAATCGCGTCAGGGTCATCGTAGCTATGTTTCAGCACTAGCATACTCTCTCGATGGCGCATACATCGTATCTGGATCGTATGACTGCACTGTGTGTATCTGGGATGTCCACGCTGGCAGACTGGTTGGACAGCCGCTCGAGGGTCACACCAAACACATCACGTCAGTATCGTTCTCTCCCAACGGCGCTTACATTGCATCTAGCTCCGAAGACACGACCGTGCGCATCTGGGACGTTGGGACCTGCACGATGTTAGGATACCCGCTCACTAGTCACACCTCAGGGGTCAACTCAGTCTCGTACTCTCCTGATGGTGCTCACATTGCGTCTGGCTCTGCTGACGAGACCATACGTATCTGGGACGCATTCACCGGACAAATGATGAAATCACTGCTCGTTAGACATACTAATGGAGCCAGCTCGGTATTATACTCACCCGATGGTGCCTTTCTTGTTTCTGGATGTTCTGATGGAGGTATACGAATCTGGAATACACAAAATGGTAGTGCCGTAAGTCCAATGCTGGGACATGCAGATAAGGTTCAGTCAGTTGCGTTCTCTCCTGACAGCTTGTACTTTGTGACTTGTTCCCAGAATACCGTATATGTCTGGGATACGTATACTGGGAGCAGGATTGGGGAGGCTCTCGAATTCGGCCACGATCAGTTGCATTCTATCTCATATTCTTCTGCCGGTGCAAACCTCTCAATTAGCCATTACTCTTCCACCAATGCGTACCACTTTTCTAGTCCCTCGGATAAGGCTATCCACGTTTCGCATACCCATGTTGACCGGGACTTCGTACACCCATTCAGACCACATCATACTAACTCTGACTTGACGAGGTGTGTATTCTCTCCCGATGGTACGCAAATTGCTTCTGGCTATCGCGACGGCACTATCCGAGTCTCGAGCATCCACGTTCGCCAGGTCCTGGATACCGAGATGATGTCCCATGGTAACCGACCTTGTGCTATTGTGCCGTGCACTTGTGGTGGTCAGTTTCTTTCTCCTAGCTCTGTTGCTCTCGTCTATTTTTTTTTTTTTTTTTAATCGATAATTTATTGTCGAATGAAGGCATAGCCTTATGTATCGACATCATGAGCAGAGACGAGCAGCACTGTACGGAAGAGAGAAAAAGGAAAAAGAGAAAGCGCGCGAGGCGGACACTGACAAATGGCAAAACTTAGCTCAACTCTCGAGTAATCTAATATGCGTGCTATACTAAGTATCTAAGGTCTATCTAAGGTGGTCACGGAAACGACCTGTGCTACGAATGAAATGAAAAAGTGTAGGAAAAGCGGCCGTATTAAAAAAGAGGAAAGAGAGACTCAGATAATCCCTGCCTTTCGAGGCGAGAATCGCTTGCCGAAGGCGCGCATACTTGGGACATCGTAGGATGAAGTGCGCGACGGTCTCGGGAGCATCCCCGCAGCTTTTGCAAATCGGCGAGTCCACAGCGTGTATCGTGTAGAGGTGTCGCTGGAGCTGGATGTGCCCCGTGATTAGGCGGAAGAGCATTGTGGCTTGGGATCGGGGGAGTCGATTGACGGTGGCGAGGAAACGGGAGGGGTCGATGTTAGGATACAGTTCGCAAAGCTTGTCGGCTTGCTGGGAGTCACCCCAGTTGCCGAGGGCGTATTCTTTATTGGCCTCTTTGAACATCCCTTTCGCAACGGGTCTGGAGACAACAGGGCGGTATTTGACTAGAAGTTTCGGGACTAAGACGCGGGGGTAGACCTTTCCCTGCGCCGCAGCCTTGGCCTCCTTGTCTGCCTCCACACTACCGATTACATCCTCATGGCCCGGGCACCATAGGAGCGAGAGGAGCATGCACTCCTCCCTCTCTTCAATTCGCTTCATCGCCTTTCGGATGGCCCGGACAAGCGCCTTCGGGGCGCCAGTTGCCTCCCCCTTGACGCACGCTACAGCCAGTTGTGAGTCGCTATAGATTGTCGCAAAATTGACCGTGAGCATCCTAGTGATTATGCGTGTCGCGCACAAGATCCCCGCGAGTTTGGCCTCTAGCGTAGAGCACTGCTCCTTGTTTCCTAGACGGGCACCTGACCTGGCGCGCGTGTCTCCCTTGTATTTCAGCACCGCAGCCCCTCCTACTCCGGCGTCGCTCCTTGAGCCGTCGGCAAAGACCTGTATGGGAGCCTGGTCTGACCTAGCCGCGCGAAGCGCGTCTTCTCGACTCGGGAAGAGTCCTGGGGGAATCCAGAGGTGCTGCACCTTGCAGTCCTTGAAGTCCCACTGCTCCACCTCGTAAGGCATGTTTTTGAGGTACCGTAGTATGTTCTGTAAGGGGGCGACGTGGACTTTTCGACCTATTAGGGCTCTGTTCACCTCCTTTCGGAGTGGGTGTATGTCCGGGACTGAGATGAGGCGCGTGGCAGAACGTTGGCATACTTCGTTCAGTAGGTACGGGATGGGCAGGAGTCCTGCGAAAGCGTTCAGGTTCTCTAGTGGCGTTGACCTGATGGCCCCGAGGATGGCCCTTGCTGCGGCCGCCTGCACCTTGAAGAACTTTTTGGCGAACCCGACCGATCCAGTGAATCGCCTGAGACCAGAGACCGAGGGGGGGATGATTGGGGTAAACCATACGTCTGCGGCGTACGTGAAGCGCGGGACGGCGATGCTGAGGTAGAGACGACAAACCACGCGAGGAGAGGCACCGTGAGACATCTTTGCAAGTCGGCCGATCTGTGAGGTCCATAGTAAACCCTTGGTTACTGCCTTGTTGCACTGCTCCTTGAAACGAAGGCCCTGATCGAGGATTACTCCGAGCAGTGTGTGTGACTTCACCGCCGGAATGACCTGACTTTTGCCCTTGTGTTTGATCTTGAGCGCGGGTCTGTCGATGTCCGCCTTACGCGAGAAGTGGATTAGCGCCGTTTTGTCGAGCTCAAAGGTAGAGTTGTGAGACTCCGACCAGGCCAGTGCGCCTTTCCTCCGTTTCATCATACTGAGGAGTTTTCTGTTGTTCTCCGTCACGCTCTCTCCCCAGACCAAGAGGGTGATGTCATCTATATATCCGATGCACAGTTCTCCGTCCGCAGTTCTAGGCACCAGTACTAGGGGCGAGTTATAGAACAAGTAATACACCACCGAGAGGGGACAACCCTGGTCAATGCCGTTTAGGATAGGGAGAGCTTCAGATACAAAGTCGTCGAACGCTAGGCAGGTAGTTCTGTCCTCTAGTTTGGCTAGGGTCCAATTTACGTAAGCTCGGGGTACCCCGAGGAGGCGCATGTTCAGTGCAAGTCGGTTCGGGTCTGCGTGTGGAAAGGCCCCTTTCACGTCCAGGAACAGGGCGGAAGCGACCTGTTTTCTAGCCCAAGCATCCTTGATCTTTTTAACCAGAAGGTGAAGCGCGTCCGTTGTCGTGTGCCCAGCCTTACCCCCAAAGTGATGTGGGGGGATCCAGTTATGACGGCTAGCCAGAGTGTTCAACCTTTTCGCCATGCACAAAGAAAGAATCTTCCCTACGACGTTGAGGAGGGCAATAGGTCTGTAAGCCTTAGCAACGGTGTAATCCGGCTTTCCAGGTTTCCGAAGCACAACAGTCCGCGAGTGTTTCCAGGTTGTGGGGTACAGCCCCTTCTTCAGCGAGATCCGGAAGATAACTAGTAGTCGAGGTGCCAAGATGTCAGCCCCAGCGAGATAGATCCTAGCCGGGAGTCCGTCCGGACCCGGTGCCTTGTCTGGCTTAAAACCTCTAATAGCATCTAGTACATCCTTGAGAGTGAGCTCAGGCAGGTCCTGAACGGGCGTAGGCAGTCTAGATCCAGTGTTGTTGGAAGCAGAGGCGGGCGGGGGGAAGAAAGCGTCGAGCAAGACCTTACTCTTCGCGCCGTTGTCCTTAGCTACATCCTCTACACCGTCCGGGGTCTCGAAACGGAGATTGGGGATCCTCGTGCGGCCTCCAGTAGTTTGCTCGTTGCCGATGAATTTGGCTGCCGACCACATTGTCTCCTCGTCCAAAGAGTCGAGGAACTCCTCCCAGTGCCGTTGCTTGGCGTCTCTAATCGCCTGGGTGTACCGATTTCGCGTGGCTCGGAAAAGATTGTGAATCGGGTCAGTGTGAACTAGCCGCACCCTGTACGATTGGCCGGCCAATTTCCTGACCTCTCGCCTGAAGTCCGTTAGCTCCTTCGTCCACCAGCGCCTGAGTTTCGGGTCCAACTTCAGTCTTGGCGTACTAGCTTCTACCGCAGCGAGTACCGCGCTCGCAAGATCCTCCACCCTAGAATCTAAGCCATCCTGCCCGCTGGGGTAGTACTTGCCTTCCAGGTTGCTAAGTTCCTCCTCTAGCCGGTGTCTAAAGACTTCGACATCCATCGCCTTAAAGTTCCATCTATCAATTTTCGGGACGCGAGTTGGCGCGATGGAGAGTTCGGTGCGGATGGGGATGTGATCCGTTTTGGGGGGTCGACGGTCCGGTGAGGTGTCGCATTTGACCAGGCCGAGCGAGAGGGTGTGCGAGACGAAGACGTTATCTGGGCGAGTGTAGTTGCCCGTGCTAGTAGACTGTAGCGTGGGGATGCCTTTGGGGAGTGCCATTTCTAGCCAGTGGTGCCCCGTGAGGTCGAGTAGCTCCTGCGCCTTTTCCAGGTTTGCCGCCGTAAACAAGTGGGCATTTCTATTCTCATCCCAAACTGGATGGTGCAGATTGAAGTCCCCTAGGACAATCAGATGCTCGTCCCAAGGTCTTGAGCGCAGAAGTTCGCCTAGAACCGGGAGGGACGCACTGGTGACGCAGGGATTGTACACATTCACCACTAGGGTTGATCCTCGACTCGTGTCCAGTCTGACCGCTACTATATCCGGTGAGTCGCAGGCTACCTGCTCCCATCCGTTCGTCGAAACGGATGGGTTGATTGCCAAGAGGGCGCGCGATCTGGGAGAATCCTCTTTGCCGTGTGGGGTTGGATGAAGGGCTAGCCACGAGAGAGGGATGCGAGATTGGCCAAGATGATCCCAGTAAGGTTCCTGTATAGCCAGAATAGAGCCCGCCATAACGTCGTGGTCTAGCGTAAACTCGTGCTGGGCGATGTCCGATTTATTCGCATTCAATTGCCATATTACTACCGGTGTACTTTCTATCGTCTGCGCGTTGGGCGTGTTACTCATGGGGAAGAGTCAAAGCCACCCGGGACAGACGCCATGCGGCGTGTAAGTACGGTAACAGTGGATGCGGACGAGGCAGAGCTGACGGTGGAGACAGAGACCGAGCGAGCGCGGGCCGGCACCCTGTAGACGGAAAGGGGGTATCTCGGAGATGGCGTCGTGGGGCGTGGCGGAGTGAATGGGACTTCTTCCTCCGGGCTGATGAAGCGTTCGAGGTGCGCGAGGGACGGGGTTGGCGCGGCGAGGCTGATCTGGGCCATAACAAGCTGCTCGTCGGCTGAGTCATCTCCGTGCTTGCTCTCACTGTCCCAAGGCGGGGAGATGTGCCTGACGGTCTCTACCGCTGGCGGCGACGGTGGGGGGCTGCTTCGCTTAACCAGGTACGCTGGGATGACACTGACGGGGACGGTGCCGTCTTCCCTGATGATCTCTGTGAGCGTGCGGTTGGGGAGGGCAGGAGTTGCAGGCACTGGGATCGCGGGGGCTACAGTCACGGGAGTTGCGGGCGCCGCGGGCGCAACAGCGGCAACAGGGGGGGCGGGTTGCTCGGCATCGTGGTTCGGCGGATCTACGCGCTCAGGGTCAAAATGCTTGCGGCAGTTCTCCGGCTTACGCTGGTTAAGCCGGACACGCTCTCGTTCGTATGCCGGGCATCCCCTGAACCAGGAGGCGTGCTTGTCGAAGTTACAGGACACGCAATAGCGGCGGCGGCGGTCAGGGCAGGCCGACGATCGGTGGTCATCCCCGCATTGGCTGCAGTAGTCCCTGGTGGCGGTGCACTTGGCAACCCGGTGACCGTATTTCTGGCACTTGAGGCATCGCGTGGGCTCTTCCTCAATTTGCCGGAACTGCACCGGCTCCCCGTTGAGGCAGCCATCTCTAGCGATCAGGCTATCAGCGACGACCTGTGATCTCAACGAAACTTTTATCACTGCCCTGATCTGCTGTGGGTGCCGTCGACGAACAGGCTTAACCCACGAGCAGTTGAGTACACTTTCTGCTTCTATTTGGTTGTCCCTTTCTAACGCCCGAAGGAACTCGGGATCCTCTGGGTTGACCTCTACCGGGGCCGACTGGAGCAGGACCTCCGCGCGTTGTCCCCTGCACGTGAAGTTGCCGAGGTTGCCCTCGAGAGCCTTGGCTACCCAGACGGTGCTCAGGAGAGCCGCGTGGTGACGATCCGCAAGCTCGAAAAGGACCCCTCCGCTGGGCAGGCGCGTGGCATGGCTAAAACGGACGTGCGGCGCGGATTTCAGCCCGAGCTCGTTGAGGTGTCCTGCATCGGTGAGTTGAGCCCAAGTGCGAAACATACCGCCTTCAATCCACTTCAGCAGGGCGCGCTCGTCTTTGTCGTCCATGGTGCTGCCAGCGGCGCCTGTGTTGGGCTGAATGAGAATGGTTGCAGCTTGGCTGAATGCGCGTTGTTTCGCATCCGAGGCGAGTTCCTTGGGTGCAGCCTGCGTATGCGACTGGGGTGGTCGAGGTGCGCCCGGGGTGGGTTCTCTGTGGGAACGGCTGTTCTTGGCCGTAACTCTGCTCCAGGCCTGGCTGCCAGCCTGGCTCTGCGTCTCGATGAAAGTTGTAAGTTTCTGGAGCGCGGTGTTGGCAGCCTGCTCGGCCGCCTCCGCTTTGGCCGAGGAGTTAGTGATCCCACTCAGCATTTTGTCCAGTTTCCCATCGACATCTTCCTCAAGGCTCATCGGGTTCTCGACCAGGCCCAGAACCTTATCGACCTTCCCTTCCAGCGATTCGACCTTGGCTTTGACCGACTCCAAGTCCTCACGCGCCAGGTTTGCTCCCTCCATTGCAAGCGGGACAAGGAGAGCAATTGCAGTAATGATTGGGTTGTGGCCGTTGGCGATGACCTTGGGGAAGTTGGCCAAACCATAAAGCATGTTCGTTATAACCGAAGGTGTGATATCCGCGCCCTTCTGTACCAGGCCATGTGATGCTAAGAGCGTGAGGGCATTCTCAGGGGTCTTCGGTGCCGGAACGCTGGGCTGAGGAGGCGTGGCTTCAGGGACTGCGGGGGTGGCGCCGGGGTTTACGGGGGTTCCAGGGTCGGGCTCAGAGGTGTTTTGGGAGGAGGGTCGACGCGCCGGGGGGATGAAAACGTTGGGTCGTTGTTTTGCTCTATTAGACATGGCGAAAAAAAACAGTAATTAAGCTAGAGAGACCTGGTGTGACTAGACAAGATCAAGAAAAGGAGTGAAAAAGACCGGGAACCAAGAGGAAAAAGGGAGACGAGTGGCACAGGTGTCGGATTTTTCGGGGTCCTAGCGGTGCCGATGGTGGTGGTTCTCCTCTTGATTATTGCTGCTCTCGTCTAACTTTCACTTGTAGCTTGCGCATTACATTCAGACTGGGGAGCCTGGTAACTTAACAAAGACGGGTGGGTGGTCACGGGAAATCGGCAGAGGCTGATTTTGGTTCCGGCCAACCTACGCGAGTCGCTACAACTTCCACATAACACAGCTTCGATGTCGAGACGCGGCGCATTTCAGCTTGACTTTAACAGAGCAGAGCTTGGAGAAAGCTGGTCTCAGTGTTATACTCCATGAATCTTGAATACTTAGCTGTTAAATACCCAGCTTGTAGCTCCTCACGGCCACATAATGTTTTGCTTTCGTCTGTAAGAATGAACTACAATTGCCACGGCCAGTGTCCCAAACGAGACTCTGCGCATACAATTCAGCAAGCTCGGCTTGGATTTATACTAAAATAACCCAAGTTCCGACCGCCTAGTACGCCAGGTGGAGGGTAGTCATCAGCCGGTACGCCCAGAAGTCGCAACCGATTGTAAGCAGCAGCGATGGCGGCAATGGCGGCAATGGGGAAAATGTTTCAATTGGGCAACCCAATCAATTATCGGGCACTAGGGAACTAGAAATCACGATGCAATATAGTCAAATCCTAACGAATCAACTAAATGATCACGGAAAGAGGAGCGCCTTTGACACAGCCACATGTATGTATATAGGCATTTGAGATTCTTTTGATAGCTCGAGTCAACGTGGGACTTGTCAACTTGACAAATGTGGAGCGGGTTGATCACCGACCTGCGACTTACAGCAAGCTAGCTACGCCGGTCGAATGAGTGGTGTGCATGGCTAGCTTGATGGTATACGGGGGTAGTTTCGCAAAAAAATGACATTAGCGCATGTACGAAACAAAACGCACGGACAGACAAGCATATAGTCCAAATTTGGTAATCGCCTTGACAGTTGGAGCTGGGTCGGCTCCACAGATTGATTTTGAAATCCAGAAGTCCTACCACTTGTGCTTTCAAAAAATCTCGATTGTCTATATATACAGTCATCCACCATCACGTGAGTCAGTTTTTTTCGTACTCGAATATCTTGGCTTCCCGGGATCGGATAGCTGTAAGGTAGGGCTCATGCAGATGTTACAGGGCTTATCTAACCGCCCATCAAACTGCGTGACGGCGTCACTTTCTCCTATGTAAATGCCTGAATACAAAAACATAATGTCAGAGTCCTCTAGGATGTGGTAGGCGATGAGCTAAGTGGTATGGGCGACTGATAGCCCAGTGACCAAGTGGATGTAAGAGAGAACTATGCTTGACGAGGAGGTCAAGTTCTTGGTCTGTAACCTCGAACTTGCCCTGGGTTATATACAACAGGGAACACAGCCTTGTATCTACGTGTACAAAGAACGAGTCATAACTAATTTGATATCAGATGTGAAATGAGAAGCATTAGTCAGACTTCTGGAACATTCTAAGAGCACGTGACATATGACTAAGAAACCCTGATGACAAAGATTAGATAAGAGATGACACATCCTGACCAATGTTCCATAAAAGGTATGTGTCTAAATAAAATATATAAAATCAAGATAATATTTCTGGAAGCGTGTCAAGTCATGACACTACCCCCCGTCTAGACCCGAGGGTCTCTCTGAGCACGTTTGTTTTTCTGGTGGAACTTCAACAATGCGGCTCTAGCATTGACCAGATGTTCGTAAGGCTCCCACGTATTATCTGCTGGACCATAGCCTTTCCATTTGATTAAGTACTTGACTACCCCTCGAACCTTTTTGGAATTGAGTACTTGTTCTACTTCAAATTCTTCTTCTCCTTCTGGGGTAATGATTGGTGGGAGAGGAATGGGTTCGCGTTGATAGGGGTCGTCTTTCTTCAACAGTACCTTAGAAATATGGAAGACCGGGTGTACTTTCATAGTATGAGGTAACTTTAGTTTGAAAGCATGGGTCCCAATTTTTTCTAATACTTGGAATGGTCCTAGGCGTTTAGCCGCAAGCTTCCTTGATGGACGGTCTGTCTGGATATCTCTGCTATCGATAAAAACTTTATCACCAACGTTGATCTTGATTGGCGCTCGATGTTTACGGTCATAGAACTCCTTGATTTTTTGGTTGGAAGTTTCTAGTGCTGCACGTAGTTCATCAAAGCTATCCTTGAGCCAATCAGCGCGTTCGTCTGCAGCTGGTACATCCTTGGTATCCGTATCTCCGATAGTGAATTGTGGGTGAAAGCCATAGCATGCATAGAAAGGAGTTTTTCCAGTTGATGCTTGTATTCCATTGTTGTAGGAGAACTCTGCCATAGGTAATAAAGAGACCCAGTTATCTTGCCGGTGTGATACGTAATGCCTCAAAAATCCTTCCACTACTTGGTTGGCCCTTTCAGATTGTCCATCTGTTTGTGGGCGATAAGCAGTAGAGAACGAGGGTTTAATGTCGAGGCGTTTGTACAGCTGGCGAAGGAATTTGGAATTAAAGTTGGGTCCCCGATCCGATATGGTCTTTTTAGGCAGTCCATGTAGTTTCCATACATAGGTTACGAACAAATTGGCAACGTCAATGGCTGAGGCATTGGATGTCGTTGGAATAAAGTGAACCATTTTAGATAAGCGGTCTACCACTGTGAGTATGGCGTCGAACCCTTCTGATTCCGGAAGTTGGGTGATTAGATCGTAAGTGATTTCTTCCCAGGGTCTTAATGGTAGTTCAATAGGGTTTAACAGGCCGGGTGGTACTTGATTGCTGTGCTTATTCCTGATACATGATTCGCAATGGGATACGTAGTCATTGACCGACTTTTTCATGGAAGACCAGACATATTTCCGGGATACTAGTTCATATGTCCTAAATTGGCCTGGGTGTCCTGCTGCAATATTGTCATGACGACTTTCCAGGATTTGTTTCCTTAGTTCTTTGTCGTTCAGCACATAGATCTTGCCTTTGAACCGTAGGAAGCCATCGTCCCATTCCCAATCTTTGACCTTTTCATTGTCTCGTAGTGCTGTAATGACCTTTGACAAGCGTGGGTCTTC
>WSTJ01000632.1:0-20743 GCA_019623705.1 Ceratobasidium sp. 428
GTCGTAGCTACTATATGAGATTGGATTGTTTAAAATGTATTCTAGACTAAAGCCTCGTTTACTCACGTCTCCTTAACCGAATCGGATAGTGCTAGCTTAGGGCGATAACCAGGAGAAGTGTAGATCCAGGGAGTAAACCTCGTTGACATAGCGTGAAGAATGAGTCTCGGCCTGCCCAGAACATAGTTGCGGTAAGGACAACGTATAATTCCTTTGGACTTTCGCCTTCCATATAACCCGAAAAGCGATGATCATCCAAGACTCTACAGAATTCATCGAATGAAGTGGGGTTCTCCATCGCTTGGGCCGTCTTATCTAGTGCTTCCGTAGATATCCTATTACACAAATCCTCCCAGCTCGCGTTTTGCGGTAAGGTGCTGATAATCCTGTTCACAGCGTAGCGTGTTGGTCCAAGAGCGGCCAGACAAGTTATATGCAAGAAATATCGAACACAAAGGAAACCATAGTAGTACTGGAAGATCTACCGTATTCGGGCCAATAAAATGGAGCGTCAATAAGCCAGTTCGGCGAAGGAAGCGGTGTCAGATGTGGACGTGCGTACTGGACACTTACGTTACGAATACCATTTCCTAGTGAATAATCTACGAGTGCCGTCGATACAGTATTCATATTCATGCTGACAGTGCCATAGATTCGTGGGTCACATCTATAAAGCGAGCTCTCTAGGAGAGCTAAAGAAGGGACCGAGCACAGTTGTCCTTCAGTATCGAAGAATTCAATTTTATTAGTTGGGATATCTGAGACTCGAGGCTCGAAGTTTTCCATAGAGTATTTGTCAAGTTCTGGGCCCCAGATGTGTTCTGACATTATGCAAACGAGCTAGTAAATCCCGGTGAAGGCACAGGTAGAGGTCGGATCACTCAGGCGTGAGGGGCCTGGTTTGCCACAGTCGCCGATCAAAAGCTGTGACAGGGTAAACACTTTTCCCCCGATTGATTCATACACACTTGAAGCGGAAATAATTGGTGTAGAAAGTTTTGAGAAAGCTGATCCAAAAGAGCATCCACGCGAAGGAGAAAATCGAAACTTGCACGGTCGAGTTGCGGATGGACGTGACCATCACGTGATGGTGACAGAGGTGAGCCGTGACAAGCACCAGACTCGTAACCAGCCAAACACTTACCCCCACGACAAACTATGCCACAAAGTACGACATCATTATCCCCGGGTGATAGAAGATCTCGTCCAGGGAGTGGAGGGTTATATGTAGCCTAGATTAGTGGGTCTAGTGTCTCAACACGACGTGGTATGGGCAGGAACTGTGTATTAAGTAAGTTTACTATCTGTGAGGTAATCTTGGTGAAGAAAGTAACACGAAGTCTCAGCCGCTGTGGATCACTCCGACCTGGCCGATCACTGCGTAAAACCATATGCTCACGATGACTTAGCTGCCTTCTCTTCGACCTCCAACTTATTTATGATAGGTTGTACTCCAATGCCCCTGCTCGACATCTCTCCAGTATGAAGCTCTTGGAGTTTGCAGGCTTAGCATTGGCCAGTTCTGTTGCTGCACGGAGTGTTCCGGCCAGTGATGACTCTAGTCAGCTTGTGTTCGGCTCTGGTGTTGAGCATCGACGTGAGTACCTCAAGAACGACGTGCTTAGTTACCCTAATCAGGCCTTATAGACGAACTCTTTTCACACTCGTCATTCCCCTCGTATCAACTTCGTTTCAAGTCTCCTAAGCTATGCGACCCAACGGTGAACCAGCACAGTGGGTATCTGGATATATCGGACGAAAAACATATATTCTTCTGGTGTGTGTTCTTTTTCCCGGTCTCTATGTATCGAGCTCTGATTTTGGGACTTATGGAGTGCAGGTTCTTTGAAGCAAGGAACAACCCCTCTACCGCTCCTGTCGTCATCTGGCTGAATGGCGGGCCAGGATGCTCAAGTACCACTGGATTGCTGTTTGCTCTCGGCCCATGCAGTATACGAGATGGTGGAAACAGTACGAGCTGGAACGAGTATTCATGGAATACGAATGCAAACATAATATTCATCGACCGTACGTTTTCCCTCTTTCCTCCGTTTTTTGAGACTCATCGTGTCGGCTTCGATTATGTATTGAATCTTCAGAGCCGGCTGGCGTTGGATACTCGTATAATACTGGGTCAACAATTGATAACTCGTTCATCGCCGCAGACGATATGTGGGCGTTCCTTCAGCTTTTCTACCAGCGGTTTCCGCAATACAAGGGCGAACTGCACGTTGCAGGCGAATCATACGCCGGGACTTATGTACCACACATTGCGAGCGCGATATATAAGCACAACAAGGCCCTTGCGAAGGAGCTAGTTACAGACCAACAGCATATCAACATGACGAGTGTTATCTTGGGCAATGGTTGGTTGCGCTAAGTCCACCCGGCGAATCGATTAATTAAACTGTTTTTTAGGCTTAACCGACCCTTACTATCAATTTGGCTCATTGTACGAGTGGTACTGCGATGGGAAATGGAAAATCTTGGACAAGAACGGACCACAATGTGCGAGGCTCAAGCAAGCAGTTGGGATTTGTCAACGTATGGTCAAGGTCAGAACCATAGAACATCTCAAAGCGGAGCTTCACTAACCAGGACATAGGTCTGCGAGGATTTCGATTCAAGCCTTACATGCGGGCCAGCTGGATTCTTTTGTTTTGAAGAAGTGTTCGGAGCCACAATTGTATGTTTGGGTTTTCGACCTACGGATACTCTCTGGCTAACCTGACCACAAGTCGGCAAAACTCAACCCATATGATGCTCGTATGAGGTGCGACCTAGAAGAAACGGCCGAGGCTTGCTACCCCGAGATTCCTTGGATATCTACGTACCTTAACTCGCCGCACGTCAAGCGAGAGCTCGGGATTTCATCTGAGAGAAACTTCACTTGTGCGTCATACCCATGACTAAACCGGGTAAAAACTGACATTTCGCCGGGGTTGGCTTATAGCCTGTAACTATGACATGCATACGAGGTTTTTGGAGAGTGGAGATGTTGGGCGAAGGTCCTCGATCCTATTGCCTGAGTTGATTGAGGATGGACTTAGAGTGCTCGTGTACGCTGGAGACGCGGGTAAGTGCTCTGCCAATCAGAGTGTAACCTAGTTACTTATGGCTACCTCGCCCGTAGATCTTCTCTGCCCGGGTATGGTGAGTGTATATTTCAACTAGTCGTAACTGAGTCCTCATAATCCCTCTCGGCGACAGAGTCAAATCCCCTGGATGGAGAACTTGAAGACCTCCGTTCAGAAACAGTTCAACAATGCGCCCACTTTCCCCTTGCGCACTCATAACCGTACGGCGGGCACTACGAGGTCTACAGGCGGGAAAGGAGAGGCAGGTCAGTTTGCGTTGGTAGAGATATATAATGCGGGGCATATGGCGCCGCACGATCAGCCTGATGCATCATTGGACATGTTTGACCGGTACGTCGAAAGGATCTTGCTCTGATCTTGGCGGTCACGACTCATTTTCTGAACAGGTGGATTGGCAATAAGCAGTTATCGGACGGAAAATAGTGACTGAGCGAAGCCATAAACATAAGGTGCATATGATATGATTGAAAATGTGAAATATTATTCGCTAGCTCAAGGTTGTTATGAGTGGCCCGTGGTTAGCCCTCGAGAGAGTGGTCACTTTAAGTAAGCGGGCGATTTCATTAAAATTCAATCCGACCGAGCGAGACCAAAGTCCTATCAGAATGCCAGGGGCTGACGAACTTGGTGATTTAGATAGATTTGGCAACGGGAAGCTCCTACTCACAGGGCTGTGGTATCTCCGACTATCATGCCACCTCAGCAACACCGGGCTCTTTAGCTGGCCCACAATTCAGCCTATGCGACTCCGAGGTTTCCAGCTCCCAGTGACTATTGAGGACAGTGCAACCAATTTTATGGGACAATCAATAAGGTGCGATATAGGTTAAGCTTGATTGAACACCTACGCATTTTGGCAAGCCAAGTTACAATATATGGCCACTTTGCATCGACCACATACGTTTTGAACTATATATTTAGGCTCGGTCAAGAACGGCTGGGCGCATCGAGGGTATATGCATGTTGGTAGTGCCTCTTGGTAGCTCCTTACACCCGTATATTGCTTCCAAGCGTCGATCATACCTATGACAGGGCGCGCCTGCTCTTTACCAGGACCCAAAGCCCCCATTTCCATAAAAGATCCAAGTTGAACAAACACTTTAGCCCACTCGATTTCAGAGTCTATGAAGAGCTCAGGCACGACCGCTGCTGACTCGTTGATAGGATCCTCGAGCTCAGACATATATTTGATTGTTTGAGTAATTAATTCTCCGTTCTGAGGTTTGCTCCCTGGTTTATTTAGTGACACTTTGTCCCGGAATATCGCTGAAAGCGAGGTGGGGCTCACCTTCCTCCAACACAACAAGTATAACGCGTCCTATGAGAGCTACGAGTTCAGCCTGGGCGAGCATTCGGGCAAATTTCCGCTGCTCTTGCCCCGTCGAGGTACGTTTACTTTGGATGAATCTGAGCCGAAAATATACGTTAGATAATGGGAACAATCTGCGGACCTTAATCAACCTTGACACTTACTCGCAGAACCCGAAAATTGTTCTGGCGTTTGATTGGATTTGATGGGCGGGGTTTGCTGCCGGAGTCCGATCTAAACCCTCCAAGAGTAGCCATAGGAATTGAAGGCTCGTGTACATGATGTCGACTGCCTCGTTAGCGGTCACTTCAAAGCTCCAGACTGTTGCGTAGAGCACAAATTTAGTCAAACGGTGCATGAAATCAATTGGAAAGGCTTTGGCGCCGAGTTTCTGCTGTGACACAAGAAGTAAACTCGAATATGCCTTAGCAATAGCTCGGCTGTCTTCGGGATGTTTGAATCTCTTGTTCTCCCCCGTCCAGTCACCGCGTCTGGGAGTGCCTTCCAAGCATACGTGGTGTAAAATCTGTTTGTCAAGGTGAGAACCAACCAAGTACATCCGGAAGCCAAGGTCTTGCAATAATAGCAATTGTGGGCGAACTCTTTTGAATAAATA
Organism: Ceratobasidium sp. 428; assembly: GCA_019623705.1. Lineage (NCBI taxonomy): Eukaryota > Fungi > Basidiomycota > Agaricomycetes > Cantharellales > Ceratobasidiaceae > Ceratobasidium > Ceratobasidium sp. 428. Next base: position 5,024 of record WSTJ01000632.1, read on the forward strand.
TAGTCAAGACGTAGTGGCACGGAATTTCGCCGCTCACCTTTCCTTATCCGAATGTAGTGACAAAAAATTTAGGAGGACAAGAAGCAGCAGCGAGCACCCGGGGAGGAGACCGCGTGAGCACAGGATATGAAATAAGTCTCGGGCGTGCCAGAGCGCTGAGATGAGTAGCACAGTTTTTGAATTGCCTTTGTTTGAGGTAGGAATAAAAGTCATAGCATTTTGTGTAAACATCTCACAGAAGTCTTTTGGGGAGACTCCAAACTTGACCACTTTGATTGCCATATCTAGTGCTTCAGATGCCATTGATTGGGACCAGTCGTTCCAGCTTGCGCCTGCAGGTACAGATCCAAACGTCATTTCGAAAAGCCTACTCCCTGAGGACAAGACCATCACGCAAGTGGTATGCAGTAGGTGCCGGATACACACAAAGCCGTAATAATATTTTAAAGCCTGATATCTTGAGGTCAGCCCAGTCACAAACAGCGATAAATCTGGCTCATTGGTTGAGGGCAACAGTATGTGGGTCACTCACATTAGATCTACTCTTAGACATGTACTCGCAGAAGGTCTCGATCAGTTGATCAAGGGGTTCAACTACAACCTGACCGAGCCTTGGATCAGATTTGCGCAGCCCATCTTCTAGGAATCTCAGAGGGAAAACTCCGTGTGTTGAGTGGTAGTCTGTGACCTCTTCTTCTAAGAATTGGGCAGGTTGAGGCTCGAATTGACGGGTCGAGTACTCCCCAAACTCTGGGCCCCAAGGACTCGGTTCTTCAGCTGCCATTCGAAAGACGTTCAGTTCACCAGGCTGTACAAAGCTAGCTGCCAGTTATATGCAAATCAAGCTTTAAGAAAGGTCGCCGAGAATGAACGCCAAGATAGGTTAGCTCTAAGCGCTGAGCCCCCCTGAAGCCCTAAGCGCACCACGTGATATGACGTGTACCCGTAGTTGTGCTTGCTACTGCCTACCGCGATGGTCGTACAAGTACAATCAAAAAACGAACCACACAAGCTACCTACTCGCACGCATGTAACAATGCTTATTAAATGAAAACCACCTTCTTCGTTACGGTCACTTCTGATCACTCCGACCTGGCCGGGCACTGCGCAAAACCACATGCTCCTGCTAACCTGTCTACGACCCGCTTCTCAATCTGCACCACTTCCCGGCACGACCTCACTGCTACGCGCATGCACATCATACCATCCTGGGTCTTCATTATGAAGCTCGTGCGACTGATAAGCCTGGCGTTGGCCAGTGGCATTTCGGTTCGAGGCAGCTCGATGCGCAGTGATTCGGAGCAGCTTGCGCTGAAGACTACGACCGAGGGTAGCTGTGAGTATGTAAACGAAATGATCAGCTCGTTGTCGTAACCAAGTGCGTAGACGAGCTCTTTTCGCATTCATTGTTCCCTTCCCATCAGCTTCGTCTCAAGTCCCCCGAGATATGCGACCCAACCGTGAACCAGCACAGCGGATATCTGGATATATCAGGCGAGAAACACATATTCTTCTGGTATGTACTTCTTTCCACACTCCAAGTTAGTCGTCTAAGACTTGGAGGAATGAACTATAGGCTTTTTGAAGCAAGAAATAGCCCGTCTACTGCCCCGACGGTCATTTGGCTCAATGGTGGACCAGGTTGCTCGAGTTCGGCTGGGCTGTTTTTCGCACTTGGCCCGTGTAGCATAAGAGATGGAGGAAATAGCACATCGTGGAACAAGTGGTCATGGAACAACAACGCAAATCTTATTTTCATCGACCGTCAGTACACTTTCTTTTTCTTCTTTTTATGATTTGCGCGCTGATCATTCTGGACATAGAACCCGCTGGCGTGGGATACTCGTACAACACTGGACCGACGGTTGATGACTCGTTTATTGCCGCAGAAGACATATGGGCGTTTCTCCAGCTTTTGTACAAGCGCTTCCCACAATATACGGGCAGACTGCATATTGCAGGTGAATCGTACGCCGGCACGTATGTGCCGCATATCGCTAGCGCAATCTTCAAAAACAACAAAGCGCTTGCAAGAGGATTGGCTGCCGGACATCAACACATTAACCTGACCAGTATTCTCTTGGGTAACGGTAAGTCTTGATTGGCTTACCCGAATGGTTGGCTAGTGTAAACTGTTTTAACAGGGATGGCCGATCCGTACTACCAGTTTGGCCCTCTGTACGAGTGGTACTGTAATGGAAAATGGAGAGTGTTGGACAAGAAAGGACCGGAATGCGCGAGGCTCAAGCAGGCCATTGAGGTTTGTCAGCGCATGCTGAAGGTTCGCACCAAATTATGCTAGAGAGTTTAGTAACCCTCCATCTTCCGTCTCAGATATGCGAGGAGTTTGACTCGAAACTCACTTGCGGTCCAGCGGGGGCATTTTGTTTCGAGGAAATATATGGCTCAACTGCCGTAAGTACTTTTTCAACTCCTATGAAGCTACTCCAGACTCTAACTCTTTCCTTAGTCAGCAAATCTTAATCCGTTCGACGCACGCTTAAAGTGCGAACTTGAACAGGAGGATGAAGATTGTTACGCCGAAATGTCTTGGATATCTACATACCTCAATAAGCCGCAAGTGAAGGCACAGCTCGGTATTCCGCCCCAAAATAACTTTGCCTGTGAGCCATAAATCATTATAATCCTTCGGAGCTCGAATCGAGATTTGTGAGAACAGCCTGTAACTCCGATATACACGAGAAATTCGTGGAAAGCGGCGACGCAGCCCGCCGTTCTTCGATTCTCCTACCCGAGTTGATCGAAGATGGACTGCGAGTACTAGTCTATGCTGGGGATGCAGGTGGGGTTTTCCGGGACTCGCGTTGACCGAAATTAACGCAATTCAGACCTCCTCTGCCCAGGCGTGGTATGTGATCCATCATCTGATAATAATATATTGCTTACAACCGCACCTAATAGACCCAGGTCCTGTGGATAGAGAACCTGAACACAACACTCCAACAACAGTTCAAACAGGCCCCCGGCCTTCCCTTTTGGTCGCATGGCCGTATAGCTGGTATGACAAGGTCTGCTGGCGGGAAAGGTCAGGTGGGCCAGATCGCGTTAGTGGAGATCTACGATGCCGGGCACATGGCGCCGCACGATCAGCCCGACGCAGCGTTGGATATGTTTAATCGGTATGTGGAGTAACTCGCTTCGAACGTAGTGGACTACGTGATGATTGTATGAGTAGATGGGTCAAGGCCAGGCAACTGACGAATGGAGAAAAACGGTAGGTGGGCGTTGCGTGATCCTTTGGTGTAGGAGTATCTGACTGGGGGAAAGGTGTGAAATATTTGGGATTTGAGTACCTATATGCGCGGCTTGTAGAACGAGAGCATACACTCATGAATCGCTTACTCAGTTTGAGGCAGAGAGACAACGTTCGAATTATTAGTGCTTGTATTCTATTCGCGGAAGTCTACGTTTCTATGAAATGGGGCCAAAAGGGGTAGTCACCTCACATCAGTCATACGCATAAAAATATGTGTCTAGATTCGGTCAACAGACACTAAGTACATTGAAGATATATGCACTTTCATAGTGTTTCCTCGCGGCCTCTCCGCGCACTCCACACATAAGCTTGAAGTCACTGCTCGAGATCGCTTTCACAACCTCGAGTATAGGCGTAGCGTCCATGGTCGAGTTACATACGCCCAGTCCTGCGAGCGCAAGGAAACTGGGGGAAGGAATGGGAAGGTCGGAGCATCAGTAGGTTTAATTGGTAAATCGGTATGATTACAGTATGAGAGCATAAAACAAGCGGCACTTTGACGAGCAGATATATTCTATCCAGATGTAGAAAAGTTGATCGGCTAGTTACAATGGATAGGTCGAAAACTATGTACATCACGGCATGTCAATCGGACTCTGATAGTCTTCCAGGCCGAAAGTACTCGTGCCAGTGTTTCCCAAGCTTGTTACGGTCTAAATCGAGATGCAAAAAACCACGTGCAGTAATCAAGCCAGTGTTTTGGGGAGGAAGGAGAATCCCCCGAAGATCGGGGGGAACCCATATGAACTTGTCGTCGTTGAAAACTACCCAGCCATCCTCATTCAAAATCCAAGCCACGTGAGGACAATCGGCTTGGCAGCCTAAGTTGCACAATATGCGTGACTGAGAGATGCCAGACAGGGAGTGCACGGGTTGAGATTGGTCATTGTCAATTTCTGGAACATCGTGATCCATCGTTAAAACAGACTTCACGCTCCAGGGATCGATGGTCCTGTCATCGAAACCAGAGACGGCGTGAGCATCCGGGTGTAGTGAGTATGCAACAGATTTGACAGTGTTCATATGCTCCTGTGCTACTTGACGAGCGTGCACGTCCCAGATACGTATGGTGTTGTCCTGAGAGCCGGATATAATGTATGCGCCATTAGGTGAGTATACAACGGAGATAATAACACCGTTATGTCCTACCAGCGGCTGTCCGACTGGCTGACAAGTGTGTGCGCCCCAGATACGTAGAGTCTGATCAGAAGAGCCGGAGACAATATATGCGCCATCCGGTGAGAATGTAACACAGTTCACATTCAGCGTATGTCCCTCCAGCGGTTGTCCCACCGGCTGGCAAGTGTGTGCATCCCAGATACGTATGGTGTTATCCCCAGAACCAGATGCAATGTATGCACCATCCGGTGAGTATGCAACGGAGGTGACAACGTCGTTATGTCCCACTAACGGCTGCCCCATTGGCTGGCGAGTATGTGCGTCCCAGATTCGTATAGTACGGTCATCCGAGCCAGATGAGATGTATGCGCCATCTGGTGAGTACGCAACAGAGAAGACCCAGTCAATATGTCCCTACAGCGGTCGCCCTACCGGCTGGCCAGTGTGTGCGTCCCAGATCCGTACGGTCTTGTCCCAAGAGCTAGATACGATATACGCGCCATCTGGTGAATATGCGACAGATGCAACAATGCTAGCGTGTCCCTGCAATTCATGTCCCACTGGCTGACCAGTGTGTGCGTTCCAAATACGTATGGTCTTGTCATAAGAGCCAGAAACGATGTATGCGCCATCTGGTGAATATGCGACAGATGCGGCGATACTAGCATGTCCCTGCAGCTGCTCGCCCACCGGCTGACCAGTGTATGCGTTCCAAATACGTATGGTCTTGTCGTTAGAGCCAGATACAATGTATGCACCGTCTGGTGAGCACGATACGCAAGATATTCTTCCCTTCGAATCTCTGATAGCGACAGGGGTGGACTTTCTCAGGATGATGGCTGTACTTCGTTCGGTTATCAGGAATGCTTAGCATTGACGATAGTGGTCTGAGATTGGGCTGTGATCCGAGCAAAAAGTCAAGGCTGACACATAGATATGGGGAGTACTACGCCTAGCGTCAGTTGACGCAAATGAATCCGCAAACTCCCACATGTCTCGCAGAAGATTTCTAATACCAGCGTCGAGATGGATCGAATACTACGAAACCCATGAGTTACCAAGCAGTGCTCTTGAATCAATTACATACCAAAGACCACTTCTGAACTCGATAAAGTGCAATGACGCCTTCTTCGATGTTCTCGCTGAGGTTCATCACCTCCATCCAGAGCAGAAATCGCTCCGACGCAAACTCACGAAGCATGTTGGCGAGATTCTGAGACTGCTCCGCAGACATACAGTGAATCATCCAGTAGCGACAGGCGTATAACAGCTGTTTCGATATGTCGCTCTCGACTCTAGCAGGCAGATTAGGTACATCCTTGTCGAACACATACGAGGACTCGAGGTTGCAGATGTTGAACGGTGGGTCCGGTAGCTTCATTTGCTCGAAGCATAGCCGCGCCAGCTGTGTGTTGTGTTGTCGTTTATCACAATGAAACACCCCGGACCGATTCCTGTTCAGTAGGTAATCGGGGAACGACTTGTGTAGCGTAGTGATGATCCGAGTCGCATCCAATACATGTAGTATCGAAAATAGAGGTCGTAGTGCTGCCCAAACTGAGTCAACGTCAAGTCCTAGTAAGCCAGCCATGGCAAATGCCGATAGCGGCTCCTGAACGCACACAACGGTGCACAGTACTAGTTTCATCTCTTCGAGCTCCTGACTCGTCAGATTCGAGTCATCGAACGCTGCTGTGAGTATGGCGCTGTACAGTACGTTTATATCTTTCTCGCTATCATTTGATGAGTCTTCGGTCAGGTCTAGGATCTGTTTGAGTCGGCTGCTAGCCCTAGAGAAGTTGTCGTACGCGATGTACCGAGCTACTGTAGAAGCATAGATGAACAGCACACCTGATCGCTTCACGAGTGTGTTGAGATCCCCTGCTGAGAGGCTCATACGTGAGCTGAGCTTCGCTCCTAGGTATTGCCTTATGTCCTCCTGGACAATCAAGCGACCGAGCTCATGCAAGCGTAACTCGGTAGATAACTCTTTTCCGTGTTGGCCACGCATACGATCCAATATCCTTGCGTCCGGACGACTCGCCACAAAGAACTTGACTGGGAGTTCCCTCACATGCGAGAGTAAAGCGTCTAGTATCTGATCCACGCCGTCGTTATCGTCGCATTCGTCTAAGGCATCGATCACAACCACAAGATTATTGGGGAGAGCGCCTACCACCTGGGCGAGAGTTTCGACAATCAATTTCTTAAATTGATCAGGCAGTGGCTGATTATGGGCATCCGGGTCCTTTTCTAGTACTTGTGAAATGACAGAGCGGAACGGATAGGAAAAGCGGGATAGCTGATACGAGATTGTGGGTACAATCTGGTTGACGTTGCGGCATGCTGGTAGCTGTCGAGAGCAGAAGAAGCTTGCAGCTAGGCTCTCCGAGCTCTTCAACCGTTCACAGAGGCTATATGCAATTGTGGTCTTGCCGGTACCTGCCATGCCGTTCAGCCAGTAGATCCTTTGACTTTTGTCGTCGCATGCCCATTTGTAAAGATCTTCCAGGAGTCCAAGGCGAGTGTCTTTGGTACACCCACCTCGGAGACTAGAGAATTCTGCAGAGTTATGCTTTGCGGCCTCCGAGTTGGGGAGGGCTTTCAGTCGAATTTCCTATCAGCGATGTTGTGTAATCAACTCAAATGATTCAATAAGATAAATAAGTCGTGACGCACCGTTGCTTGCTCGTCAACAATCCGTAAAGTTTTGATATCTATATTCATCTATGCACGAATAAATGCCGTATAAATAACGCAATAAGCTTGCCGCTCACTATCATCCGTTGGAGCAGGGATTGGATGCGGCGGTAGTGTTCGAGTATCCTGTCGGCGTCCGTGTTCGCGTTCAGGTATGTTCCCATCCCGCTCTCCCACTGCTTTATCCGGATGGCATCAAGCTCGCGTTCGATTCCCCTGTATCCAGTGGTTACTTCGGCTACAAAGCATGCGTGGGCCACGCTTACCGCGCCAAGCTGGCTACGCTTGATGTTGTCACGGGCGGGGTAGATGCGCCGAGAAACTCAGTGAGATCGTGAAATAGAGCGCTCAGTTCGCCCCTCAAGTTCCGGTAGTCCTCACGGTTCCCTGCCGCAGCCTATTCAGAGAGTCAATTAGATACAATATTCAGGACGTCCTCGGTCCAGCATCCCTCACCTGGAAGGTTTCAATACCTGCTAAAATCCCTCGCAAGGCTTCTTTGAGTGGGCCAATACTAGTCGAGGTTTTGGTCAAGAAGTCGACGAGATTGCTGAGTTCGACCCAGTGCTCACGTTTGGAGCTTTGTTCGGGTGCAGGCAAAACAGATGCTGTTGGTAGATTAGTTGTACTCTCACGGGGCCACACGTCTGGCGAGGGCACGGTACTGGGCGGAGGTATAGTGAGCGGTGGAGCCGGGAGACGAGCGGGTTCGATAGTAGGTTCTAGGTTGGTCGCTGGCCCAGGCACAGGTAAGTGATTTGTATGTTGAGTCGGTAAAGTCGAGGGTTCAGAGGAGCCACGAAATAGTTCCTTGACTCGACTAGCGTCAAGTTTAAAGTCCCGCTTATCGCGATTTGCAAAAGTCTGATCCAAGCGCCGAAAAATCTTGTCGTTTGTCAGTTCGCAAAAAGCACAAAATAGGCTGTATCCCCACCGTTTCGGACTCAATCTTCGAGATAAGTAGCTAGTATTACTCGCAGAGCTCGCGCGAACACGATGATATCAGTCACATGTGTATAAACGCGATACAAAAAAATTCGACTTTCTGGCTAAGTTGGTCTTTTTTTGCCGCAAAAAATCGCTCAATCAAGCTTTCAGGCGTACAGTAGACTGTAGGGAGGTAAATATGCATCTGGTAATGCTTCTTGTGCGTATCTGGTGCTATCTTAATAGATAATTTACTTGGTGGCCGAAGACCAGCTCGTATCACACCCCTAGAACAGCTAGAGAACCGGTAAACCCAATGTATATTAGTATATCGATTGCAATAGAGATTCTTTGTACCCTCGGCAGCATTGAAAGTGTGGTTTACACGCCGGGAAAGTTAAAAGGGTCATCAGGAGCTAAATTCTCGCAATCAGGTCTACACACATGTAGCTTATATCATCGTGTTCGCGCGAGCTCTGCGAGTAATACTAGCTACTTATCTCGAAGATTGAGTCCGAAACGGTGGGGATACAGCCTATTTTGTGCTTTTTGCGAACTGACAAACGACAAGATTTTTCGGCGCTTGGATCAGACTTTTGCAAATCGCGATAATTTTGCTATGCATCGTTTCCGGTAAACAAGGAGGTGAGGATTTAGAAATACCAAGACAGGGTGAATTCACAGCTGTAGCAGTAAGTTGGTGTGATGTGGTTAGCGCCTAGCGCGCCTGAGGTCACGTGTGATTAGACACCCATCATGGTTAGTCCAAACTAAACACTACCGCCACTCAGTTTCTTTCAAAGAAGGCGTCATCCATTCACCGCCAGCTAGGTCTTGATTCGCATCAAAAGGGTCCAAAATGGTGGTATATGCGTGATATGTCGCCATCAGGAGCGAAATTAAAAAATCGCCTAAGGCACTTTCTTCTAAATTAGCTACGGCATCTATGTATGTAGTATTGGGGTAGGTAGATACATTATGAGATTGAGTTGACTCCGTTCACTGAACCGTTCGCTCGCTCTGTGTTCTGTTTGGGCATTTCATCGCGAACACATTAATTACAAGCTACGTCACGACACATTAATCATGGTTCGACAGCCTTCCTAGGCTGAAAATACTCGTGCCAGCGATCTCCAAGTTTGCTCCGGTCTAGATCAAGCTGTAAAAAGCCACGCACGGACATCAAAGCGGTGTTTTGGGGAAAGAGCAGAACCTCCTGAAGGTCCAGGGGGACATATACGAGCTTGTCATCGTTGAAAACAATCCAACCATCCCGGTTCAACGCCCAAGCCATATGAGGACAATTGATCTGGCAGCCTAGGTTGCACATTATGCCGGGCTCTGACATGGCAGGTAGGGCGTGCACGAGTCGAGACTGGCCGTTGTCAATTTCTGAAATATCGTCCATCGATAAGGCCAGTTTTATACTCCAGACGCGGATGGTGTTATCGTCGGAGCCCGAGACAAGATGTTTGGCATCTGGTGAGTATGCGACAGAGTTGACAGAGCCACTATGTCCCACCAATGGCTGTCCCACTGACTGACCGGTGTGTGCGTCCCAGATATGTATGGTACCATCACCAGAGCCGGATACCATGTATGCGCCATCAGGTGAGTATGCAACAGAGCTAACTTCGCTGCCACGCCCCTCCATTGGCTGTGACACTAGTTGGCGAGTGTGTGCATCCCAGGTACACATGATGTTGTCATCAGAGCCCGATATAATGTATGCGCCGTCTGGTGAGTACACAACAGATTCAACACAACCGGTATGTCCTTCCAAGGGCTGTCCTTCTAGCTGACCCGTCTGCGCGTCCCAGATACGTATGGTGTTGTCAGAAGAACCAGATACGATGTATGTGCCATCCGGTGAGTACGCTACACAACGCACGCTCTCTTCGCGATCTAGGATAACCAGCGGGGTAGACTCCCTCAGTCTCATTGCGGTACTTCGTTCTGTGACCACACGTGTTCGCTGTTGACGATAGTAGTCGGAGATTGGGCTATGGTCCGACCAAAACGTCAAGGTTGAGACGTAGATATGGGGAGTACTGAACCTAGCGGCAGTTGATGAGAATAAATTTGCGAACTTCCGCATGTGCTCTAGCAATGTTTTGATACCCTCATCCAGACAGTTTATGCTCTACCCAGGTTATAAACTTCCCAGTAATTCGCTCAGGTCAATGACATACCGAAGACCACAGCTGCACTTTATCAAGTGCGCTGACACCTCTGCGGATATTTCCACTAAGGTTCATCACCTCCATCCAGAGTAGGAACCGCTCCGACGCAAATTCACGCAGCATACTGACGAGATCCTTGGATACTTCAGCTGACATAAAGTGGGCTGCCCAGTAGCGACAGGCGTACATGAGTAATTTCGATATAGCACTCTCGACTCTGACGGCTAGGTCCGGCACATCCTTGTCAAAGATGTACGAGGACTCGAGGTTGCAGATGTTAAATGGCGGGCTCACTAGCTTTATATGCCTGAAGCATAGCTGCGCTAAATGTGTGTGACGTCTGTTTGCGTCGCAATGAAACACTCTCGATCGGTTTCTATCGAGCATGTAATCAGGGAAAGACTCGTGTAGTGTCGTGATCTTATGCTCTGTCATGTCCGATAGGTGCAGTATCGAATACAGTGGACGTAGCGCCGCCTGCACCTTCTTAGTACTAAGTCCTAGCAGCTCAGCCATGACCTCTATTGACAGCGGCTCCTGAGCGCATACAACGGTATCGAGCACAAGTTTCATCTCAGTCTTATCCCGGCTAGTTATCTTTGGGTTGTTAAGTGCTGCTTCGAGTATGAGAGTGTAGAGATCGTTTATGTTCTTTTCGCTATCGTTCGACGAGTTTTTAGAGACTTCTAGGATATCTTCGAGTCGGTCTTCAGCCCTGGAGAAGTTATCGTACTCAAGGTACCGAACCACGGTAGAAGCGTAAATGAACAGAACGCCTGATCGTTCTGCGAGAGTATTAAGATTGACTGCTGAAAGGTCCATATGAAGCATAAGCTGCATAGTTAGATATGTCATTATATCTCCTTGGACAGTTGGGTGATCAAGTTCGTGCAAGCGTAACTCCGCAGAGACGCTTTCTCCACGCTGGCCACGCATGCGATCGAGTATCTTTGCGTCCGGACGACTCGCTACAAAGAACTTCATTGGAAGCTGCTGGGCGTGCAACAGCAAGGCGTTCAGCATTCGATCTACGCCATTGCTGTTATCGCATTCATCCAAGGCATCGATTACAATCACGAGGTCGGTTCGGAGCGCATCTTTTACGTACTCGAGCGGCTTGAGAACTAAGCTCTTGAACTGCTCATGTAGCACCTGGTTGTATACGTCCGGGTCGTCTTCTAGTACATGAGACAAAGCAGATCGGAATGGACGTGAGAAACGTGATAACTGATATGTCATCGTCGGTACAATTCGGTTCACGTCACGACACGATGGCAACTGTCGTGAGCAGAAGAAGCTCGCAGCTAGCTTCTGGGAGCCTTCCAGCCGCTCGCAGAAGCTGTACGCGATTGTGGTCTTGCCGGTGCCAGCCATGCCGTTCAGCCAGTAGATCCTTGGGCTGTTATCGTCGCACGCCCATTGATATATATCCTCTAGTAGATCGACACGAGTGTTCTGAGTACATTGACCCCGAAGGTCGGACGATTCTGCGGCGTTGTATTTTGCGGCTGGAGAGTGAGGAAGAGATTTGAGTCGAGTTTCCTACCAAGTCAATATAATTAGCTCCGTTGATCCGGCAACCACGCAACTATCGGCAACTCATCACAACCCACCGTTGCCTGTTCGTCGGCGATTCTCAAGGTCTTGAAACCCACGTCGCTCTATGCATGGATGAATGTCATGCAAACGACGGGCAACTTCGACGCTCACCGTCATTCGCTGAAGCAGGGCTTGAACCCGGCGGTTATGTTCGAGGATGTTGTCGGCGTCCGTTACGTGCGTTCCTATCCTAGTCTCCGACAGTTTCAACCGAACACTCTCAAGCTCTCGATCAATTCCTCTAATATGATCAGCGCAACTATTCGGCAAGTTCAGCAAGGACTAACTTGGCGAAGTTGATGATGGTTGGTGCCATCGTAGGTGGAGTTGATGCGTCAAAAAACGAGGCTAGATCGTGAAACAACCCGTTGAGGTCTTTCCTCAGGTTCTCGTAGTCTGTCCGATTCTGGTCTGCAGTCTGGCGTATTGTTGGTCAATATGGTACCTATCCACTGCAGCTTTTGCCTACCTCAATGATCTCAGCGCTCGTTGCGATTGTATCAATGACTGGTTTGAGAGGACCAAAACTGTTAAACCCCTGGCGGAGTATTTTGGTGACAGCCTTGAAATCGTCCCAGGGTTTATGTCCGGCACCTTGTTTGGAGGTCCGCGGCGTAGGTATATTAGACGCCGGTGGAACAGATGCATCATCATCCGGCTCTACGGTAGGTGGCACAGTAGATAGAAATGAGGGTTCAAAACGCTCTGGTATAGGTTGTTGACCGGTTCCAGGCATGAGCGAGATATTTGCTTGGTGGGTCGATTGGGTCGAGGGTCCGGGGTCGCCGGACGAGCTAGAGAGTACTTTGATTCGTTTGAGACCTCGTTCAATGTCTTGCCAATTGAAACTTCGTTTCTTTTCGCAGCTCATTGTTTCAAATAATCAAGAAGATGAATGTCGAAAAAATAGCGGGATATAGCTGATTTACTATCGTTGGTGGGTGGTGAACTTAGCGCTTGGCGACTACAAGCGCAAGTAATACTCCCGGCTTGTGGGCCGCTCTGCCAAACTCGACCACACCGCCACCGGCCTTTCACTGATTTTGCTTGACACTCCTCCCAAGCGGAGGCCGTCCAAGGCCATATGTAGAGTAGCAAACTCCACGACACCGCTTTACTCTCCTGCCATCCACATAGCCGACAAAGTACAAGAATACCACTCGGTGTTTGGAGCATCGGCCTCGTCGTGCTAGTCTCCCCAAGGCAGACTGACATACGTCGTGCCCCTTCCTGTCTCAGTCGCTGTGCTTCCTCGCAGGCTTACTCTCGCTTTCAACTCCACGTAGTAAATATCATGCGCTGCTTTCCTAAGGGTTTATCACCTGGTCATACCTAGATTAGTTTTGGGAAGTGTGGCCTTTCTAGCTTTCTTCACTGGGAAACAATGATGCCATCCGCTTTGAGTACTGTGCCTAGTCCCGTCTCTGCGACCGGCGCTACCGACACTTATATCACCGCCTTGTGGCTTCATACAAGAAGCGATTGCTCTTGTGGGTCTGATTCTATGGGTCTCGTGGATGCGCCGAGCGTTGGAAAGAGGGAGCCATGCATTGGACCTCGAGAACGCGTATCCTGCGACCACCTCGTTTTACGTAGACAGTCTGTAGCTTTTATACTCACCGCTTTCATTGTACAGTTCATCCGCTCATGTTTCCCGGGAATCCCCTAGCTTGGACGCACTTTCGCGATGGAGGACTAGTCTCATCGGGCTAATGGGTTACGATCTTGCCAGGTATAAAAGCGTCAAGTCCTTGACTATTCTTATAGGTCTGGCTCCCTGTCTCTAGCTCGAACAGATGTTGATCAACTTGAGACCAAAGTCATGAATCTACCTGGAGCATCTCGTACTCGCCACCATGTGTTGTCACACGATTTCATTCTGAATTCTAATGAGCTTCAACTTGTACGATTCGAATGCGGCGAGCCCCTGGTAGCCCGGGCTTCCGAATAATGTACTTGTACGTATTGATTGTTTGGGGTATTCCAAGGGACCGATTCGTACCACCCACCACACCTACGTTTTGCTCTAGGAATATTCTAGATGAATAGTCAGAAGTACTTATATAGACCCGCAAATACGCTCTCGTACGTACTAAAACATGTTTCGCCTCGTTCAATTGGTTTTTTATCACCCTACCACCTAACAGGTTGCGTCTTTCAAGTGTGGCCCTGGATCCGCGGCATCGCCACCACCTTCATATTGACAACGAAACAACTGCTAATTGATGTACGAGAGTACTATCACAAGGAAATGTTTATTCTCTTGTTGCTTTGCTTTACTTGTGACTCAAGCACTGCATACACTCGGTCCACGGAGGCGCAGCTAAAAGGTAATTGTATTCGAATAAGCTACAGCCTAGGAGTTTAAGGCGGATACTTGGTTACAAGTATCTATCAAGTTAACGCCCAGTGAGTTCAGGACCATGTAGTACTCCGGTCGCCGCCAAACTGAACTCTACTGTCACCCGTTGTCTTGGTCTTGCTTCACACTCTTCTTGAGGTAAACTTGTATCAAGAACATTCAATGTAGGGTAGTAAACCTAATGAAAAGGGCCCGCGTTTTTGCTATACCTCCGGCTCGTAGCCGTCGCCGGCAAAACACAAGAGCGCCACTCGGTTTTTTGGAGCATCGGACTCGTCGATCTCCTTCCTGTCCTGACTGCCTATTGATGTGAGCTCGAGCGAATTGCAATCGGCCGCTTTTTCTCATCCAGATGACCTATTTAACTACGCCTCGCACAAGCTATTTACTTGGCACGCGCGGGGGCAAAGTCTAATATAGGAAAATTGCCATAATTTAACTCATTCATAACGCTCAGTGCGAGGGTTCCCTGTTCATGCACCTTGGTTTTAGAATTAAGGCTAGCCGCATAGATTGTACGGTATTGTTATACAAAATGTAAACAAATAAACAATCGTTCACTCTAAACTAGATCTTCTGTAGGCCGAGCATACCAAACCAAGAACGAGGATCAACCGATCCACGATGCAGTACTCCCTGATAATTACGCGAATAAGTGCTGCCTCAGCATAATAAAGACATTCTACGGTCGACATTTCAGTTTATGCGACTCTAGCGTTGACAGCCGCCAGTGGCTATCAAAAGATTATCAGCCAAGTTGGGTCATTGGAATGAGAAACGAAATGATTGAGAGTAAGGTACGTACGAGTTTTGGCACCTCAAACTACAGTAGGTAGCCGCTTTGCATCGTTCACATACATGGCGAACCACGAGCCGAGGCTCGATTGGGAATGGTTGAGCGCACCGAGGATATACACATTCCGACTGTGGGTCATGGTAGTTCCTTTGCATACCCATATGCTCCTGCCACATTTGGCACGCACCCACGAGATAACGCAGTCTACCTTCGCTAAGTGTCGGCCATCGCATCTCTGTAAAAGTCCTAAATTGAGCATACACTTTGGCCCATTCAAGCTTAGAGTCCAGGAAGAGCTCGGGAGCAATCGCTACCGACTTGCTAATTGAATCTTCTAGCTCAGCTGTTCCTGAAATTGCCTCCCTCAGCAGCTCCGGGTCTTGAAATTCACCTCCTAATACGTTTTTTATGAAATACACACGTCTAGAGCAATGGCGCGATAACGCACCCTCCTCCAGCACAAGCAGTAGAACCCGCCCAGCAAGAGCTACGATCTCTGCTTAGGCAAGCATTCCCGCAAATCTCATCTGTTCCTGCCTCGTTGAAATTCGTTTATTTTGCAAGTGCCTATGACCGCGAGGCTCGTCAATTAAGCAATTTGTGGGTCTGTACCCCACTTACCCAAAAAATCCGAAAACGTAGCTGGCATAGAGCCTAACTTTATGCTGATCGGCTGTTGGGATTCGAACTCTATGTTCAAGGAGTAGCCACAAGAACTGTAGAGCCGCATAGGCAACGTCAATCACCTCGTTCGCGG
>WSTJ01000633.1:0-20731 GCA_019623705.1 Ceratobasidium sp. 428
TCCCCAATGGCTTCACCCGTTATATTTGTTAAAAAGAAAAATGGCAAACTACGGATGTGCATAGACTACCGCCGGCTGAATGATATGACTGTTAAAAACGTGTACCCCCTTCCTCGAACCAACGATCTAATAGAAAAACTCCGTGGCGCAGCAATATTCACTAAGCTAGACTTGAAATGGGGTTATAACTTGGTTCGTATCAAGGAGGGTGACGAATGGAAGACAGCATTCAAAACCAAATACGGTCTCTTTGAATACCTAGTAATGCCTTTTGGCTTGACCAATGCGCCTGCAACCTTCCAACACTTTATGAACGACATCCTGCGCGACATCCTGGATATATTTGTCATCGTCTACCTAGATGATATTTTAATCTTTTCCAAATCCAAGGAACTGCACAAAGGACACGTTAAGGAAGTCCTCTCCCGCCTTAAGAAGCATGGTCTCTATTGTAACCTCGAAAAATGCTTCTTTGACGTCGAAGAGATCGACTACCTTGGCCTGATTGTTTCCCCGGAAGGTGTTAAGGTTGATCAAGAAAAGGTCACCAAAGCTATTGAATGGGGTACTCCATCATCCGTTAAAACTCTCCAAGAATTTCTAGGCTTTGTCAATTTTTACCGGAAATTCGTACCTAACTACTCGCGCGTGGCAGCGCCCTTATTCCAACTGCTACGCAAAGAACAACCTTGGGTCTGGGAAAAGGAACAAGAAGAGGCATTTGAGGCACTTCGCAATGCTCTACGCTCTGCCCCTCTCCTTATCCAACCTGACCCAGAAAAACAATTCTTTGTCGAATGCGACGCCTCTGACTTTGCAACAGGCGCCGTACTTTCGCAGATAGGTCCCGACAACAAACTCCATCCAATCGCGTTCATGTCCAAGTCCAACAACCCAGCAGAACGCAATTATGACATTTATAACAAGGAACTTATGGCCATTGTTAAGTCCTTTAAGGAATGGAGACATCTGTTGGTCGGAACCGATCTCCCTGTCCAGGTCATTTCGGACCATAAGAACCTAGAATTCTTCAAAACTACTAAGTCCCTTACTGGTCGACTAGCCAGATGGGCAAACTTCCTCGCCGATTTCAATTATCAAATTTTGTACAAACCCGGTTCCCAAAATCGTCGAGCGGACATACTATCGAGGAAGGAGGAACACCGTCCTAAAGAGGGGGGTGAAAGCCAAGCTTTGCTGCACCCAGACCTTTTCGTTGCAGCAATATCCCCTGACTCAGACATCGACGAACGTATCCGCGACGCAATCCTGGAAGATGAACGCCTAGCCAAAATTATTAAGGCACTTCAGGATAACGACAAGGTAGAACATTGGGAATGGAAAGATGGACTCCTAATCTTTAAAGGAAAGATATTCGTACCGAAAGACCAGGAGATCCGCAAAATGATTATTGAAAGCCGCCATGACTCCCCTACAGCAGGTCACCCGGGTCAATTCAGGACCTTAGAACTTGTGAACCGCAAATATTCCTGGCCATCAATGAAAAAGACTGTCAACCAATACGTCAGCCACTGTGACTCGTGCATTCGTAATAAACACAGCAATCAAGTTCCCCCTGGTCTCTTGAACCCTATTGACCTACCAAATAGACCATGGGAAGAAATCACTTACGACTTGATTGTTCAACTACCAGAGTCAGAGGGTTTCGACGCAATATTCACAGTAGTCGACAGACTTTCTAAGATGGTTCATTTCATACCCACAACCTCCAACTCCACTGCAGTCGACGTAGCCAACCTATTTGTGAACTATGTTTGGAAACTACACGGTCTCCCCAACAAAACTATTTCGGACCGTGGTCCAAACTTTAACTCCAAATTTCTGAAACAACTCTACGCTCGACTAAACATCGAACCTCACTTCTCCACAGCCTATAGGCCCCAGACAGACGGACAGTCCGAACGCGCTAACCAAGCGGTTGAAGGGTACCTACGTCACTATATTTCACACAGACAAGATGACTGGGTAGCTCTCTTACCATTGGCAGAATTTGCGTACAACAATGGCGTCAATGCCTCTACAGGCAAAAGCCCGTTCTACGCCTGCTACGGTTTCCACCCTAGGTTTGCAGTGGGAGACAACTCTATTGGTGAGGTCCCAGCTGCAGACGAACGCGCTAACTGGCTCAAGAGTAATTACGATGAGTTAAAGGCCGCACTCGATCTATCCAATGAGAAAATCAAAGAGTACTACGATCGGAAACACCGTGCGCCGGAGAATATCAAAGTAGGAAATAAAGTCTGGCTGTCCAGCAAAGACATCACTACCAACCGTCCTTCCAAGAAATTAGCCGCCAAGTGGCTCGGTCCTTTTAAGGTACTGAAGAAAGTAGGAACACACGCATTCAAACTTGACCTTCCAAAGACCATGAAAGTTCACCCGGTGTTTCATGTCTCCAAGGTAACCCTGAAAAAGGACGACCCCTTTGGCAGAGAACCTCCACCTCCAGCCCCCGTTATCACTCCTGAGGGCGAAGAGGAATACGAGGTTGAAAAGATCTTGGATTCCGGTTATGACTCCAAACGAAATGTTTTATACCACGTCAGTTGGAAAGGCTGGGGCCCCCAAGACAACACCTGGGAGACTTACGAGAACCTGAGCCGACATGCGTTGGGAACGCTCCGCGATTTCCACAAACGCCATCCAAAGGCTGTCAAGGATCATCGGATCTAGACGGGGGGTAGTGTCATGACCTGACACGCCTCCAAACATATATTCTGAATATTCTTTTATTAACTATACCTTCTCCTGGGACAGTTTCCTTTTTAGGTTTATTTTATCACATGACTTATGGAATGTTCTGGATCGATGAGTCATCGTATTTCAACTGTGGTTGCCAATTCCTGTATGACTCATGATCGCGCCATACGTTTGTGCATGTAGATTTGATAGTGGCTTCTGCATGTATATAAGCCGGGTCGAGTTCGATGAGGTCTCCTCAAGAACTCGACCTCTCGTCTAATAGAGGTTTTTACTTGTTCTTTTACTTTACTTAAGTAGAGGCTTGACATCCGAGCCCCAAAGTGACCATTTGCGAATTCAGAAACGGTTTTCCCTGATGGGCGCTAGCTCAAATTTATGTTACAACATTGCTCAGGAAACAACATATGATTCGCCAACGAGGGACTCATGCAAGACAGAAAACACACCGGCGCGATCGGACAAAGATGGCGCACCGAACGGCGCCCTTTATTTGAGAAAACAGCAAGATCCGAGATTGGGCCACATGAGTAAAGAAACGCATATATCTTGGTATGGTAAGCACCTACGGCTACAGAAGTTAGAACAAGCGCATACGGTTTCAAGATACCTTTGGGATAGGAGAAAAAAAAATCACTATCAAAGCATGGATGAGTCTATGAGCAAGTTAGGGCTTGGTGGGTGATTGTTGGGTGGTGGAGTAGACCTGGTCAACTCGTGTTTAGTCGAACCCCTTTACTTTGACATGCGGTGTTTTCCCGCCAGTGTCTGATAGCACTTACGGTGCCTCACGCATCTTTGTTGTAGCCGTAGGTACGCATCATACCAAGATATATGCGTTTCTTTACTCATGTGGCCCAATCTCGGATCTTGCTGTTTTCTCAAATAAAGGGCGCCGTTCGGTGCGCCATCTTTGTCCGATCGCGCCGGTGTGTTTTCTGTCTTGCATGAGTCCCTCGTTGGCGAATCATATGTTGTTTCCTGAGCAATGTTGTAACATAAATTTGAGCTAGCGCCCATCAGGGAAAACCTTTCTGAATTCGCAACGATACATGAAAAAAGTGTGTAAACATGGATTGACAACTCATACTTCCATTCAATAGCGGTAAAAATGTAGGCATGATTGTGCTTGAGGTGATCTGCCCAACTTATGTGTTATGAATGCGAGATTTTATAATGTTTGCGTGACCTATACCCAGGTTAGGATGCCGCTCCGACTGTTCGGAAAACTAGGAGCTGGAGCCCAGGTTCCGATATCATGCGAAGCCGGTGACCCAGGAAGCATGATCTACCAGTGGGTGGCTCCCCGCGGCGGTGAGATGGCCAGTTGGTCAGATAAATGCTGGTCAGTCACCCGGATGTAATGACGTTCCACGGAAACCAGGCTCACCCGATCAAAACCGAGTCAAGGGGGTCTGGTCAGATGGGAAAATCTGACCACGGCTGACCGTGTCTGACCATCTGTGGAAGGGGGGGTACCCCCTCCACAGATGGCCAGATGATGGCCAGACACTCAGGGTCTACTTTTGAACGACTCCAGTCTACCTTACTTCACGTTTGTGCATCGCAAACCGCCTAATTTTGACGCATATATGCACCGATCATTGAGCCAGACATTCACGTTCATCAACCTGATCACTCTACAAACCAAGTACGTTTGAATCATCGATAGTATCCTTCAAATCATCTTAGGTGATGTTTGTGAACTTAAGAGCGATAGAAACGAAACAATTTTTGGTGTTGTTGCGGCAAATAACATCCCTGCCTACTTCGAGAAGGTTTTACACATTTTCAAGTATAAAGTAAGTACGGGGTGCTGAAAACGTGATGCTGTTGTAGGTATCGCGAGCTGTAACTCTGACCAAGTCTGACCAACATCTCGCCTGCGGGAAACCCATCGCACAGGGACGGGCCAGATTACGGGCCGGAAACAGGTATCCGAAATCTGACCATTGTCCATCTGACTAACTGGCCATCTCACCGCCGCGGGGAGTCACCCACTGGGTGACCTCCCGTAACGGTCAGATGGTATCTTGGTCAGATTGTGTTGGCCAGATTTCGGACCGGATGCAATAGCCCGGAGTCTGGCCAAGTGACCAAAACCTTCACTTCCCGTAAGGTCATTTCCTCCCTCTGAGATGCATATGCCCTCTGTCGCTTAAATAGAAAATTTGAGTATTTTCTGACGCTGAGAATGAGACGCAAGCGTGTGCGATGATTTCAGTGCGCGTAAAACAAACAACTGCTACCGACAGGAGCACTTTTTCTCTGTGGAAGACCAAATTGCTAAATCCCGGCATAAACTCCCAGACAGCGTTTAGCCAGAAAATGGGAGTGAATGCTTGAATCTGGGTAAAATATGACTGAAATTGATGGCCGAAATTTGGCACCAGAATGGCCCGTTTCGGCATTACAATTTTTTCAGCCCAATGACGAAAAAACGTTCAATATTAGTGCAAACTTCCGCATAACATGAAATTCGGCACTCAGTATGTACTTTCACCGAGAAACAAGCCGAAAACCAGCCGTTATGCTTTTGGTAGGATTATGGCTGAAAGTTAGCACGACTATGCGTAGCCGAAAATAAGTAAAATTCTGCCCAAATACCGCTTGCAAAATGCTACGGAAATTTAGCATTATAACGTCCGAAATTTGGCTATTTTCTGTAGGGGAACTTTAGGATGAACTAACCCTGAATTATAACCACCCGAGCAAGAGCATATATCTGTATATTGCACACTAAACGTTACAGCAGGCGAGATACATTGAAGTAGGTATGAGCGGTATTAGTAAGTGCGATGAGACGAGAGGGAAGTAAGTACTATTGAGGGCTCACGGCAAGGAGCCCGTTCGTGGCGGTGCAGTGCAGGCGGGTAAAAAGTCAGTCAGGTGTGAGTAAAAGTGCAAAAGAGTGCTTACATTTGAGCGGTTTACACGGGGGCTAGCTACGAGGCGGGCATGTATATGATGTGAGCTAGGTCGGTACGTGGGCTTCGAGTTGGGTACTCACTGGGCAGCGGAAGCGGGCCGAACACCCGGTGAGTTAGTCACATCCCGCAAGCAATGAATTGCGTTGTTGGCGGTGGCGGGGCGATGATTATTCATAGGCGCGAGGGATTATATATCGTAGGAGGGTGAGACGGGGGCGGAAGTCGGTCGTGGCGAAGAATAAGTGCTCCACCCTCGATGGTCGATCATTTGCATACGAACAAGCGCCGAGCGTTTCGACTTCGCAGCCCAAATACTTGGCCATTGAGCTCAAGAAGGGCATCGTTCGACGCGCATTGATGATGCGCGTCGAATGGTGGTACACACAAGTCGATCCGTTGCTTGTAACTCGCTCAAAACTTAGTTTACGGTTGCAATTCCGGCCTCTGATCGGCGCCTGGTCAGTGACGCGTGCCTACGTCACTGTCTTCGATATACGGCCCCCCTCACCACCGTTGTTTCTCCTCCCCGGCAGCCCTCTCCTTTGCTCATCCCACCCCCTGTGCTCCCACTCGTTCACCCTGCCTTTGCCACTCGCCCACCCTTGCCTCCGCCATCCTAACGCCGCTTCAGCACCCCGGTAATACTTGCGGCACGATTAGCTAAGTTCACTCCACCACTGACTCGTACAAATCACCCGGCAAACAAATATGAGAGCGCCGACTTAGCTACGCTCGCAGCAAAATCTTGTATTGTTCGGGGTTATGGTTTTGCTATGCACGCATCACGCGGTGAGTGCCCACTGACCATCTACCCTCAACACCATTATCAGCACTGATCCCGCACGTCCCGCATAAAACCCGCAAGCCCGTTAGCTGCGACTCTGTGCGACTCGGCAGTGCCGACGCAGGCCGAAGCGTGCAAGCTCAAGGCCGCTGCATCCTCCTTACTGGCCAATGACTCGGATCAAGCGACCGGCGGGCCTCTTCGTTTCGTTCAGTCAAAGCCGCCATGATTCACAGTCTGTCAATGATAATAACTCACCAACGATGCCGTTTACGTCCATATCGTAGTCTTGTGACCGAGATGGGTACACATACTCACATTGCTTTTGCTCCGTCTGTACTCCGTCGCTAGTAGCCGTTTTTTGTATCTCTGAGTACCAATGCATATTGTCTGGGGTAATTACCACTCCTACGTTACATTGTATACGGCGATTAGGAACCCCAGCTGGCTCGACCTGTGCTGAATCTCGGCTCATACCGAAAAGCGCGCAAACCCTTTTTTCCGATTCTATCATCCCTAATTTCGCACCAAGACCCCAGCTTCACAAGACTTAAAAACGGCTTAAATATGACTGAGTTTTGGGTAAGGCTTGTTTTCAGGACTAGTGCTGTATTTCAGATAGATTTTGAGCGAATCCATTCCGAAGTTGCTTTACTATTTTCCCCTCAAAATCGTGCGGTAATTCAGCTTGTATGCTAAAACTCCGTATCTGTCTGAAGTTCATTCAAACGCACGCTTAAATTCAGCTATAGCCGAATGGCATCGATTCGGTAAGAATATGACTGAAAGCGGAAATCTGTGTAAATTTCTGCCAGAATTCGGCATTTTTGTGTTCCACAGAGTTTTCTGGTGGCTACGCCTTAACCACAGCCTATAATGCCAACGAAACACACGCATATATCCAATATCTGAGCTTGAGAGGCGACGCGCCATGAGTACCCAACGCCACAGGATATATCGCTGTATATACTGAATCGAGGCTAACGAACGTGAATGGCTCGAGTCTGATGTGAGATGTGCCATTAAAGACAATCAATATGGCCAAATATATCTAACTTCATATGCGTTTTGCCTCCCAATCGAGTATACGTAGTCATCTATACTATACACTTGCGTGTGAATACATTCTTTCAAACAATCTTGAATCTCTCACGCATGTCTTGTGGACCGTCTGACCAGGCCCTGACAACTCAACTGTGTCCGGGTAAGCAGGATTTCCTCGGATCTCGTCTACATCCGACAAACTGACCAAAAAATCTGGCCAAATCGTCGACTGACCGTTACGGGAAGTCACGACCACTTCCGGCGCGCGAGATCTGCGGAGGCAACCGGTTGTTTAATACAAGGATTTTGGTTTGAAGTGATGAGTTGGAAGATACGATGATATTTAAACTCGAACGCGCATAACAAATGCCGGCTGTATGCGTGAGCTAAATTTGGTACATAGACTCCACATGCTCAGAACTGCCAAAACCGCAGATACACATCCAAACAAAACGAAAAAGCAATCCAAAAGAGCAAGAAATAATAAGCCATAAACTACAATCGTATGCGGCGAAGCGACAAGCCAACAGAACACGATCACATCTGCACAGTCAAGTCCGGATCAGTCTCCGTCGCATCCTCACTCTCGGACGGCGCAAAATGCACACCCCGAATCCCAGAAACAGACAACGACGATAGCCTCGACAGTGACTGGGCAGCCGACGTCCGTATCGACGGTCGAGGGACGTACTCGGACGTTCTGTGAACGGGTTTGACGGTCGCGGGCGTGCTGCTTAACGCGTCATAGATGTTGGCGCGGGTGCTCGTCTGAAGTGGGTTGGTGGAGACAGAGGAGGATAGGACGGATGCGGTGGTTTCAGACGAGGGAGGAAGCTCGATAGGATTGCGCATTGCGGCACGGGGCATAGGCGTTTCGAACGCGGCAGACGATACGATAGACTCGCGCCGGATATTGCCAGAGCGCTGGACACGAGACGGGGCGGGAGTAGCACCGGCCGTACCACGTACACCGAGTTTACGTTTGATCTATGGACACCCGATTAGGTCTCAGCAAATTTGAATTTCGATATTTACTCACCAGCTCGAGCTCCTGTTGCTTCGCCTGCAACGCGATATTCAACCCATCCCGATCCTCAGCCTCCAACGCCCGGGCTTTGGTCAACTGCACGATCCGAACCTCCTTGTCCGCGCTCTCGGACTTGAGCTGATTCACCCTCCTCTGTAACTTCGTGCTCTCCTCGCTCAACTTGGCTACGCGGTCACGCAGCGTGTTTAGCTCGCTGTTGTCCACCGTCTTCGCCTCAAATTGCGCTCGGAGATGCTCCTCGGCCTGGATGGCGTCGTCTCGTTGAGTTTTGACTTTCTCGAGTTCGCGTTTGTCTATACGGAGTTGGTCGGTTTCGCGCGATAGGACTAGCAGGCGCTCTTCGACCTCGGCAATCTCCTGGTTTCGAGTTCGAACCACGCCTTCCAGACGTTGCTGATTCTCTAGCGCAATGTGATGTTCCATCTCGGTTTCTTCAAGACGGTGTACGAGCGGTTCATGCTCGGTCGCAAGCGCTGCGTGAGCCTCTTGCTCAGCTACAAGCTCCTCGGCAAGCTATACAAAATTAATCAGCCTACTAGTAAGAAAAGAAATAAAATATGAAACTCACAGCATTCCTCTCCTGCTCGACCTCGCCCCTTACATGCACTCCATCCTCAAACTCGGCCCTCAGCCTCTCCAACTCATCCTCCAACTCGACCCGATCCCTCAGCACATCCTTCCTCTCAGCTTCCGTCTTGACACAGCGCTCCTCCAACTCTTCGGCCCGCCTCTCCATCTCGCGCAACCGTTCCTCGGCTGATCGGATTCCTTCCACCATTTCGGCTCTCTCGTACTCCAACTGGCGAACACGTCCACCGTCGGATGCCCGGTTCTCCAACTCGTGTATACGCGCGTCGGAACGTTCCACCTCTTTTTGGCTGGCGATATACATCTCTTCGGCGTGTCGGGCTCGATCTGCAAGTGCGGCCATCTCAGCGTCCATTCGTTCGAGTTCGGCCTCCATCTTCTCGACGTCTCCGGCTTGAGCACTGAGAGCGTCCCGTTCGGTGTGAAGAGTCTTCAGCTCGGCCTGTAGTCCGGCCAACTCGTTCCTCGTCGACTCGTGTTGACTTTCGACCCGTGCACGGTCGGCAACCCACGCAGCTTGAGTACGAGTCCAGGTATCCTTCTGCTGCGCCCATTCTCTCCGCTGACGATCCCATTCGACCTCCTTCGCTCTCCACTCTTCTTGGGCGGTCTCGGCTCGGGGACTCGTCGACCGAGAGCTCCTCCGTGCGAAATCAACCTGTGCGCGCAAAGTCTTGACTTCCGCCTCGAGCGTCCTGGTCCGCTCCTCGGCCTGCTCGGCATATTTCCACTGCGCCTCGACCTCCTGCTTATACTCCTCCAGCTGCCGCCGTAGTTTTTCATCCTTCTCGCCTGAACCAGCCATATCCCCGGACTGAGCCTCAGCCAACGCCTTCTCCGCCCTCACACACCGGTCCAACAGTTCGACTCTCTCCCTCTCCCAGCCCTCCCGCTCCTTTTCGACTCTCCCCCTTTCTCGCTCGCCCTGCCCATCCCGCTCCTTCTCAACCCGGACTTCCCAATCTCGCTCTCGGATTTCGAACTCGCCTATGCGCTCCTCCAACTCTATCACGATCGCCCGGGCCATGTCTCGCTCCTCCTTTCTCCTCCGGCTTCGCGCAGCTTCCGCCTCGGCTCGTCGAAGAGTCCTGTGCATTTCTCGGATTGCCTGTTCCGTCGCGGCATCCAAGACATCTCCGTCCTTCGACGCTCCAACTCCATCCGCACTCAAGGTTCCCACCGCGTCCAGCAACGTATCCCTATCGGCTGATAAGTCCTGAACTTGTGTCACAAGTTCTATCCGCTCCGAAGCAAGTCCAACCCGTTCCTCACGCAGGATCCCGACCTCCTCGCCCAATTCAGCGCACAGCATCTCGAGCTCTCGCATTCGCCCACGAGTCTCTCTCACCACTCCTGCCAGACGCTCAGCGGATCCTTCGGCGGTTTCGGCCCGGGCGAGGAGTACTGGGACGAGGGCGGCGTGTGCAGCTAGGTCGGCTTTGTATTGCGATTCGATGAGGTTCGTCAAGTCTGCAAGGTTTGTCGATGTATCGATCGAGGAGGTCGAATTGGTTAGAGGTGGGGAGATAGGTAGAGGGATGCCAGTCGCGTCTGGCGAGATAGCGTCCCGGACAGTTTCGGGGAAAAGCTCGACCTGAGAAGTGTTGATTGACCTTTGTTCCATTGTGGTCTTAGCCAACGAGACATCTCCCTCGCCAAGAGTTGGCGTAAAAAACCGTGTAAGTTCGGGGATATTCTCCGGGTCAATCCGAGCAACGACGGTCGTCTGGTCGAACCGCATATGACCGGGAGGGTAGAGTGTTGGAAGTTCGCGTGTAACGTTTCGGGATGGAAGGGACCGTGCCAACAACTCGCGAGGAGGTGCGGTGGTAGTTGCCCGAGATAATAAGTTCGAATACGAGTCGGATTGCTTGAGAGAAGTAGAAAACGGCCTAGTTCTCGAAGGCAAAGAGTTCCGAGCAGAGGCAGACGTCGATGACTCGGGTGGGGGGTTGATATCTGGCATTGATGTGGGAGGTAAAGTTGACCTTGTACCCCCGCTCGCGGTGATAAAATCCAACGAACTCGACCCAGTCGTATCCCTCCTGTTCGACCTCGAAGTGTCGGCCTCGAGGGAGATTTCCGGTATCCGAGTTGCGGTCTTCGTGAGATTGAACATGCCAGGGGGATATCGTGTGGTCATCCCGCGTACGGACTGTTGTGGTTCGAGAGTGGAACGTTTGCTGGGCGAAGCCTCCTCTCCCGTAAAAAACTGAGTTTCCTCCCCGCTCGTATCTCCCTGACGCCCCTGTGACCCATATCGCGAGCTGCCGGCTAAAGGTGAGGTCTCGTTCCCTAGTGATATAGGGATAGCGTCCATCTCACGAGACATATCGAACGGTTTGTGCGATATCGAAAAGTCCACCACAGGCGACATAGAGTTGGGCAAAGATAGGCTCGAATCATCTCGGGCAAGAGGGGAAGAAGTTGATGGCGCAGCAGTGTTAAATCTTGGTCGAGGGATAGGTGCTGACACTTTTGAAGGGGGTTGTGAAAGTCCGGGCGCAGGAGGGGTAGTCGACACGGCAGAGGGAACACCAGTCAGCCGAGATCCAACACTCTGCCCAAGCGCCGCCAGCTCATCGAGTTTATCTTTTCTTCTCCCACCGACAGGGCTATGCTCCCTACTGTCGCTCTGCAACCGGTCCAAAAATGAAGTATGCTCTTCGTCTTCCAGCAACGGCGTACTAGGCACTTCAAGCGCCTGAGCTCCCTCAGTAGAGTTTGCAGAAGTATTCGGAGTAATCGTTCGAAAGGCATCGCGTGCGCCCCATCGGACGCTTTGGCCTGTTCCGGGGGTGTTTTGGTCTCGGAGGATGGAGCGGAACATGGATTTGAACCGCCCGGAGGGGAGGGGCGTCGCTGGGATGTCCATGCTGCTAGATTTTTTTTAGTTTTGACGTTATGAGAAAACAATGGGATGACATACCTTGGGGGCTTCTGGTGGTGGAATGTTGATGGTTACACCGCGGTCACGTGGTGTCGATCTCTCTAAGCGCCAAGGCAAGCGCCGACCATCGGTCCACTTACACGCAGTCGGATAGTTAAATAAATAAATAAATAATGGCTACTCAAATGAGGAGGAAATTAGTACAATGAGGAGTGTTCAGACAATAGCATCGATGAGAAAGAGATACAAATATGCGGACCAACGCTGTCCGAAACAAATAATATCTGCATCTCAAGATCCATCATCCCAGTCCAGCCCTATCCAGTCATCCCTGTTATTACCACCAGTATGGGATAATCTAATCATACGGGTGATACACCTTCTCCTTCCACCACTGACACGTCTTTCCCTGCTTTACTACTTTTTCGTAAGTAAAGTAGAAGCTCAATACCTCCACACTATCCGACGACGCTAAGCCACTCTTGTCAGGATCGGGGGAGCGCTAGTCTACTAACCAACCAGTGGTTACAAAAAGCCTCGCAAAAAGACGAGATAATGCACGTACCAAATCAAAGGCGAAACAGGTGCTGTGGCACATTCTCAACCGCGTTTGAAGTAAGCGAAACACCTCCTTCTCCGCCCTTCCCTAACGGTCTCTCGGAATGAACGGCATCCGATAATGGGAAAGTCACCATCGGCCGGAGGTCGTCGCCCAATTTGACTGTAGCCGACCCGCGGGCATCCGGCCAGGTACAGAGGAGGAGGAGGGAGCTGGGCGAGGATCAGAAGCAAGGAGTGGGTAGTGTGGCTTCGGCAGGCGCACGGAGAAATCGAGGTGGGTCCGAGATAAAATTTAAAAAAAAAGTTTATCCAAGTGAGATAAAGAAACTATTTAGCTACCAATCTACGAAAACATTATACAGGGACGTACGGTGAGGTCATTCGGCAATAATGCCCAGCGGCATCCTCGCATCATGATCACGAATCACTCACAGGTGAACCGGCGCGGCTACCGTCTCATACGCCGGGACCATCGGGTTGGACCCTCCAAAACCACTCATAAGGTCTTTGACCCGCCTCGACGCCTAGAAATCAGGTAAACATTACCAAGCGGTCGCGAAGTGGGATGGACAACAGTCGGGCCATCGCGCCCTTTATAATGTATGGCGTCGAATATGACTAAGGTCAAATATAAGGATGATTTTTTAATTGTGGTTCAATGACGGACCAGAAAAAGGGGAGGACTTCCAGGTGGGGTGGTGGCGCTCTACGAAAAAACCTTTGATCCACCTTGCCGCCGGCTCAGCGCGCCCTGAATCACGTGATCGTGGTCGAGATACAACTTGTTGCGAGTTCAATACCTAAGATTATGATGCAAGCTCTCCCTGGCCGGTGCTATGGTGGAGCGTATTGTGAAATTCAATGACTAGAGTTTCATTTGCTTCACTTTTATCCCCTTCAACTCACATACAAATATACGAGGAGCTGAACATAACAACCAAGATGAGTTTACGAGTATTGATACAAATATGCCTTCAGTTATGGTGATATTTGTCATGGATTCAAAACGAGATGCAACTGTACCACAACGCTCACTTATGAAATCGTTATTTAATGACTTGCATTTGTCAATTATCCCACTCACCAGAGCATCTCTCCAGGTTCGTTTATCATTCCAAATCGCCGACATCACCGTCTCAATCTCCTTCTGCCACAAATCCACAGAGCCGAGCTCGTCCTTCTTCAATTTCTCACTCAGCCTTTTAACGCGACCCAGAACGAAAATTTGGACTTGGGAGTAACTGAGCTGACATCGTTTAAGGACAAGGAACTTTTTTGCACTAACGGTCTAAAGCTTGCATGAGTATATGCGCGCAAATCCACCAAGATAAATCACGTACCACCAATTGTCGACATTCATACTTGGGCTCGGAGCTTGCACAACGGTTTTCGACTACCTCGGCCAACGATTTCGTGATACCACCTCCAAGTGAGTACCAAAGACATACACGCCAAGTCAGCCTAGGGTCAACGTAAAACTTGATATCTTCGCCCCTTTTCCTCAGACGCATCAGAAGCTGCAAGGTAGCTAGTTTCAAAGTGCCAGAATGACAGCCAGGGTGTTTCTCAGCCATATTCCTGATAGACCACTCGATCTGCGAAACGACTTGAGCTTCAAGTCCAGAGTAGTCGACCCCGCCCATATCGGTCATAAGCTGTAGTAAATGAGACCCGTCGCCTTCTATTTTCATAGGATTATTGTTCGCTGCTCGCTGCTCGAGCTCGGCGGCTACGATTGAGACAAAGGGACCAGAGATCTTAGAAACATTATGGAGCTGCCTCGGCATCTGCAAAACGGTGTTCAATAAGCGCATAGGGGTATTGTCGTCAGCCGTAGCTGCGCTCGCGTTCCTCCAAGCAGTTTTGTACCCTAAACTTGACAGTCGAGCTTTGAGAGCGGGTTCGGAGTATCGAAGCTTCTGCGCGGTAGAGAGTTTGGATTGCGCCTCGCCTCTCGAAGCGGCTTTCCCTTTACTCTCCAAAGCAGCTTCGAACACCGGCCACATCACCGAGTTGACAAATGTATTAAAAGCGCGGTGGTCTTCCCTCTGGATATCCTCCTGCCAGTCCTGAGGCACGTCTAAAGGGTTGACGATGGGGTCTCGCCGGAACAAATCTTCAATGGATCGTTCGCCAGTCCCATTGGAGACAAGACTCGTCGTGCGATCGGTAACTTCGTTGAGGATCTGACTGATCACACCTCGAAGGGCGCCTTCCTGCTCACTCGTCCATAGGACAGAGCGAACCGCCTTTTGAAGGTCTCGGAGAGAAGCCCGACTGTAGAAGCACTTTGAGATGGTCTGCGATAACGACGGGCTTGAGTTCGAGCCGCTGGCTTGGGTGGTAACAGCACTGGAAACTACGAGCGCTAAATTGGTCGATGATTCTGTGGCGACTAGCTCCTGTAACCAGTCGTCAACCGCTTGACGAATGATCACTGCATACTGCTCGGAGAGTGCGACATCCCATTTGGCCTGAGGCCGTAGCAGACCAAGTATAATGTTCCAGCAAAAGAAATAGCAGTTGAACTGTTGAAGGGTATAGTCGCAAGCTTTGGGATGGCGCGAAATTCGGTAACATATATCAAGAACGTGTGAGAGGTCGACATATTCTGGAAAAGTAACCTCGAGGAGGATACTGGTATTATCGAGCTCCTTCTTTTCTAACTCAGACCCTTCTTGAAAGAAATTGATGTAGTCGACTGCACTAGCGCGAACTAGAGCATTTACTTGAGCATCGGGGTCGGCCATTCGTTCTACTGTACAAATACGCGTCTCGAGTCCTGTCCCCAGAGATTCCCATAGATTCGCCTTTTCTAAATTGTCTTCAGGAAGCAACATGGCAGGATTGCGGCGTAGATCACGAAGGCAAACAAATTGATGTCGGACGCTTTTATGTGATTTGCGGTATTGGAGACATTTGAACTGAATGCCATCGGCCCAGATTTCGCACCATGGTAGGAACAGGCCTGTTTTTTGATGTTTGAAGTCGATGAGGTGACGTCCGTCTAGATCATGTGTAAGGAAACCGGCAAGGAAGTTAGATGCGGACAAGGCATAATGCGAGGTAGAGTCGATTGACATATCAATTGGATGTGGGAGCAATGAGTGCTGGGATGACGAATAGGAACCGTGGTGAACCAGTTAATTATATATCGGCAAGCCGGCTCATTCCGGGGCTGTAAGTTGGCTCGATGTGTGGATAGGCCCCACCAAATAGGGGAGGGGTTTGACAGGTGTACAGCCCGGTCGGCGCCTGCACGTTTTTGCGGTGCCGAATGATCGGGGTCCCACCGCACGCCGCAAACATGATGTGATACGTGAAGTTCGATACCCAGCCAAAGCAGTTCGTTAACACGAGTAGACTCTTCTTTAACCGCCGAAGAAAGACACCTCGCACATCGGTAGTCTCTGCGTGGGCACCCCAGATTATCGATTGCCAAACTCGTCGTTGTATAGCTAAGGGGATTCGTATGAACTTCTTTCGTTGTCTCTTGTCAATTAGCAACGTACAAAGAACCATCTGCTGCGAACGCGATCGCCGAAATGATTGCCTGATGCACACTATCCGCGCCACGTGGGAGACTTTACAATCAATCGCTGGCTTACTTGCATATTACCTGCAACAAATGAAGTGTGTGAAGAATAACGTATCGGCAGCTGACGACCCGGAAATTACGTCCGCTGGAGACGGGGGAGGGGGGGAATCCTATAGCTGGTAGAGGTCGGGAGCAGGAGGTGTGGATGGAACCAGGGTAGCCCCTAGGGTCCTCTGGTCCACCACATTCAAAAAGTCTCGGGTGTCGGCTCCGGGCTCGTTTGATCACATGATTCTTTAACACATCGTCCTAACGTATAATCGCCTTTCGTCTCAGTATCGATACTGTCGAGCATCCGTCTAACATTCGGCTTCAGCGTCTGTATGTGCTTACGGCCGTGATGACTTCCGAATCCAAATTCTTTCTAGCTGTTGCATATCGGCCTATATACCTCATCATGAATACGCCTGCGCATATAGCTCGCATATCTTCTTATATTTAGCTGTGTTCGCAAGTTTCTATCCCCTTGTATATCGAGCAGCGCCTTAGTTGCGCGCATGCCCATACAATAGTAGGCTACCAACGAGCTATGAGGTAATTGACGCAAAAGGGTTGATATGGAGCTCGAATCGAAGCATCCAATCCAATCAGTCGGCTTTCGACCGGAATCGAGAAAATGAAATTCGCTATGATTGTAACAGATCCTGGAAGTCTTCCCCGCTTCATTCAGATGATTGTCAGCTTACTCCTGATCTACAATCTGGAACTCCCAATGGTTTTTCAAATCATCCTCCCCTTCTCGAAGTTGGAGCTGACCGGAAATCAGGCCACAAGACCAGTTAGAAAATGCACCTAGCTTACTGATATGTTGGGACCGACGTCGGGGTACCCCAAATATAAGTGAGGTTTGGCCTTGGGGGAGATTCTGCGAATAACGTCAAAGCGGTAACGTTTATACGCTACACTGAGGGCCGTGTTGACTTACAAGAAGGATGTCTCACTATAAAGAGCGTTATGTATATTCCATTCGGTGGCTTGGTTACTTGACCCCATCACACTATCCCCTAGAATCGCAGGTTCTGCACAAGCAACAAAGAACTTATGCGTCTTGTTCTGGATCCTATCAATGGTGTAAGATCCTCGTAATACCCGCCACTGATAGTCATGTCAGTCCAAACTACGGTATCATAGCGATGGCAATAACTTGCTATGTCCGTGGGAGGCAAATCTCCGGAAGAGCCACAAAGCATGTGGCTGTATCCAAGGTTTACAAGTCTATACGAGCCCGGCCCCACTCGCTTAGCCCTAAGAGATTCGATCTTCCAACAGCTTCCGTGATCTTCGGTAATAGGACACAATGCCACCTGAAAGATCGTAGTAGGATCCTTAAGTGAGCTTTGAACGAGTTTACTTGCCGGTCCTGGCACATTATCAAAGACTCCCCAACAAAGGTTTAAGTTTGGATGCCGAATTCTAGTAATAAGACCTTCGTCAGATCAATATCGCGTGTAACATGTATGGGCGCCTTGACCTGAAATGATTGATAGATGTTTCAAGGATATCCCACTCTTGACATGGTTCCCCGAGCTGGGGAAAACCTACGCTAGTCACTTCGGCTTGAGATGAGGCAACAGTAAAGGTAGCAATGTTATGTGACGTTTTCGATTTAAGCTGGTAGGCTCCGGTGTTTTGCATTTTTACAACCCACTGAAAGGTAGTTGCTGTCAGATCCCCCAAAAGTTACGAAAGTTGTAGACACTAACATGCGTAGCCTGATTGTCGCCCGTAGTCAGCACTGATAGCTCCGGAGGTGAGCCGCTCAAGCTGGCCAAGGTCCCATGTGCACAATTCATTATTTGATAGTGCCCAACTAATGGCGGTGCTACAAGCTTTCTTAAGACACTACTCCCCGGTTTAAGCTGTTCTATTGCGCCTCGCGCTTTGGGATGAACAACCAGGTGAGTACGAGATGCAGATAGTTGAATATATGCCTCACGTATTGAGAGCTGAAACAAGGGTCCTTCGTTGCCAGGGCTTCGCGCGAAAACCACATCTGTAGTGAGATAAATCAGCGGAGCTGATAACGGAGACAGAAACTCTGCGTTTATTAAACGGTACCTTGATTTCGAGTAAGCATGCCGCTGTTGCTTATATCGGTAAGCTATACGTGATATTCAGATCAAAAAGAGTCCACAGGCAATCCAGAGAACTAGGTGACCTTCTCTACGACAGTCGCTACGCTCGGCCGAGCTGTAGCCGTATGAGCCCAACAGCAGCCAAGGAGATGCCAAAGCTGATTTCCCAACCGGGTATTAGGAGGGAAGTAATCTAAAGGGCGTATGGGAGTCA
This sequence comes from Ceratobasidium sp. 428, assembly GCA_019623705.1. NCBI lineage: Eukaryota > Fungi > Basidiomycota > Agaricomycetes > Cantharellales > Ceratobasidiaceae > Ceratobasidium > Ceratobasidium sp. 428. Next base: position 18,454 of record WSTJ01000633.1, read on the forward strand.
TTTTTTTAAGGAGCACGCCGCCGCAAACTGCTATATCAGTCAGGTCCTTGAAAGGCACGTTTCCAGTTACAATCTCCTAAGCCCACGTGAGACTACAATACGGAAAGATTGAGAAGTGGCGTACAAGGATTGTCTACCAGTTCGCAACTTGATTAGGGGGGCTATATTCAAAGAAAGAAGCGTAAACCCACCATGCCTAACGCATATACGTCGGCTTCTGTGGTATGCGGCGTCTTCCCAGCCAATAATTCCGGAGCCTAGTCCTTCACTTAGTATAGGATATTTCAAGCACAGGTAGCCTACCGCCCAACGGACTGATAATCCGGTGCTAGTTGTTCCGGTTGTAAACCGAAGTGAGGCCTCTTTGAGTCTGGTATTCCCGAAGTCCGACAATTTAGCGATTCCTTCTTCAGAGACCAGCACGTTGCTCTAGTAAAAGATAAACGATAAAATATATCTGAATGAGCCGCTATGAGGAAACGCACACTTTTCAAGTCCCCGTGAACCTAGTTGTATTGTTAACCAAGCATTGAAATAGATACTGCAACTATTCGCACCATGTGAACTTGGTGAAGATACGCTAGCCCAGCTGCTACCTGAGAGCACTAGTGTAAAATTTCAAGAATAGGCTTATGTTTTGTTTTGTTTTTTTTTAAAAAAAAGATAAACTGCTTACTATGTGATGTCTATTCGCCTCAGGGGTTTTGGCGAGGTATTGTGGTAGAGAGCCATAGCTCATCCAGGGAGATATCATGGCCAACTGTCCTCGAAACTGGGCCAGTCCGATTAAGGAAACGACGTTTGGATGGTGGCATTTAGACCACGTGTATAATTCTCTAGCTGCAAGCTGGAGCAAAGAAGTTATATTACTCAAAGATACCCGACTTGTCAACCACGAACCTTCAAGCTCCTGCGATTGAAGCCCTCATCCTCGTTGATCCGAGCGCATTTAATGGCGACTTTACAGCCATCGGAAAGATATCCGGAATATACATCACCAAACCCTCCAAATGCGATTGGATGTGTGCTTGCTTGCTCCATATCCAATGTTTGAGTAACGTCTGGACAACCACGGCTGCCTAAAATAATGATCAACCTAGGCACTGACTAATTGGTATTATTATGTGGTGAAATTCCGACGGAGGGTCTGCAAGGGCTTACGACGTCTTCATGCTCTGGCATGGTCCCAACATCGTCCCGATTGTCCATGGATTTTAACCCAAAGAAACCTTGCTTCCTCAACGCAGTGATCCAGCTATGAGACACCTATCTACGATGGCCTAGTACCCACTATCCGTTCAGTGTTAGGGTGTGGGGGCGCAGAGCAATTGAATCGCACGTGATAGCCAAGCTTCTTCCAAGAAAGTCTGTCTTTAGCGCGCGCCTAGCTCAATTGCCTTGAGATGAATGGAAGCTTTGCATACATTTGTCCAACACATACGAACGACCACGCGTAACAATATAAAACTACCGAAGCCCTTTGTAGCGTGTTACATTTCTGTGCTGACCCTTTCTCCCCCTCCTTAATCTCACTTGCCCCCATTGGATCATTTATGACGATTTTCGGAGTTTGGAGCTGATTGAGAAGCAGATGACGAGGTATTCTGCCATATGTGCTTGCGCCGTTGATGCATATCATTTCTGAAGGTATTGAGATGGTCCCTGCTTTTCAACCCCCTAGTGTTATTACTTGCCGATCCAGAATTGCGAAAACCATCGGTTCGAATCAAGCCAGCACAGGGCCAAAAAACCAATGATTCCTTGGATCCTCGGCCCCTGCACGGAGTTGAAGCTACAGCAGTTCCAATATGAGCTCGTGTTTTCAAGGTCATAATCGTTTATCGTACCGATTGGTCTCTTGTTTCGTGTGGCGGATATCCCCAGAATAATTCTGGGTTGTCATGGGGCGATATGCTTTGGTGGATTTCAGGCCTGTTGGTAAAGTAGTGGATCTTGGGTGAAAAAAACTCACATGAAGACCTGAGCAGGGTTGGGATGCTCAATCGGTATAGGGGCTGCGCGAACCATCCATTTACACTGCAGGCCAGCTGGTTGGGCACCGCGGGGATGGACTATGTTTATGTTATACCCGGCTCTGGAAGGAAACCCGCAGACGGCTATCATTCCAGTCTCGTGCTTGATTGGTCCTCCTCCTGAAGGTCTGATCCACTTTACAATCGAGCTCAGTACCACCGCCTTTGAATCCGTATTTAAACACACCTTATTGCTTACAGCTAAAGAGGTTTCCATTGCAAACAAACTCTGGACGAAGAACTTG
>WSTJ01000634.1:0-20717 GCA_019623705.1 Ceratobasidium sp. 428
AAATTCAGACATGTTTGTATGTTGCAGGGGTGTTCCAGGGCATATTAACTCTTTGTCTCTAGACCATAGATAGTAGCACCCAGGGTATACAATACACAGAAGTTTCAGCTAGCAGCAGGCCCTGGGTCAGCTACAAAAGCTCCTAAAGATAGCTTTGTGTACCCCTATATGCGCCCCTTATGGGATGTATGCAGCCTAAATAAGCTTTCCTATAAGACATAAACACTCTAGGTAGACTTAGGAGCCACTAATAGTCATATTATAGTACATTCCTAGAAGACCCATTGCTCTAGAGCTACAAGAAACATTAGCTGAAATCTAAGCATTCCACCAGCCACCCTGTATGCCCATCTCCTGAACTAGCATATATTGTAGCCTGATACTCTTATAGTATACACTAGTATATGGGTGCTATACTGTCATACTATTGGCTAAGTACTAGCTCAATCATACAGGGAATGCTGGGGTGTGCATGGATTTTCCCTATGTCAAGCAGAAAAATCTGTCATACGACCTTTTGCTTTTATTTCATCAACATCTCTCTCATTTCTGATCCAATTTGGGATATACTTAGTGCGACTTAAAGCCCTGTCTCTGGGCTATCAAATGACATATATTGTGAAGCTATATACAAAAAACTCGTGCAGCTGTGGGCCGTTCTTTTCAGCAGTGGGTGGTCATGTGACATATTTTTCGAGGCACTGTAGTAATGTAAGACCCCAAACACTGTACCAAAATAATAAAAATGTATTTTATATGCTATTCCTTAGCATTCCTGGGTGTCAGAGCTGTCTCAACGATGAGTGATGGTAAAGTGAAGGTATGGGCGACTGATAGCCCAGTGACCAAAAGGATATAAGAAAGAACTGAATTGACGAGGAGGTCAAGTTCTTGGTCTGTAACCTCAAACTTGCCCTTGGTTATATACAACAGGGTGCACAGCCTTGTATCTATGTGTACAAAGAACGAGTCATACTAATTTGATATCAGAGATGAAATGAGAAGGATTAGTAAGACTTCTGGAACATTCTATGATCACGTGACCTTCTGACTAAGAGACCCTGATGACAAAGATTACAAAGGATAACTAAGCTTATGACAAATATCCCATAAAAGGAGAGTGAATCGGAAAAGATTATAAAATCCTGAACATAATTAGGGAAGCGTGTCAAGTCATGACACTACCCCTCGTCTAGACCCGAGGGTCCCTCTGAGCGCGTTTATTTCTGTGGTGGAATTTAAGCAAGGCATCTTTGGCATTGACTAGATGTTCATATGGTTCCCAAGTATTGTCTGCCGGTCTGTATCCTTTCCATTTGATGAGATACTTGACAACCCCCCTGACCTTGGAGTTGAGGACTGTCTCGACTTCAAATTCTTCTTCTCCTTCAGGTGTGATAACCGGGGGAAGGGGTACTGGTTCTCGTTGATACGGATCATTCTGCTTCAGAAATACTTTAGAGACATGGAACACAGGATGAACTTTCATAGTGTGAGGTAGTTTAAGTTTGAAAGCGTGTGTTCCAATTCTCTCTATAACTTAGAAGGGGCCTAATCTTTTTGCTGCAAGTTTCCGCAAGGAGCGGTCTGTTTGGATGTCTTGACTATCAACAAAGACCTTATCTCCAATGTTGATTTTGACAGGCACCCTATGTTTACGATCATAAAACTCCTTAATTTTTTGATTAGAAGCTTCTAAGGCCGCCCGTAGTTCATCAAAGCTGTCCTTTAACCAATCCGCCCTTTCATCTGCCGCTGGTACGTCCTTGGTGTCTGTATCCCCTATGGTAAATTGGGGATGGAAACCGTAGCATGCGTAGAAGGGGGTTTTACCGGTTGATGTCTGGATGCCATTGTTGTAGGAGAATTCGGCCATAGGGAGAAGTGCTACCCAGTTGTCTTGCCTATGAGATACATAATGTCTTAGAAAACCTTCAACTACCTGGTTAGCCCTCTCCGATTGTCCATCTGTTTGTGGACAATAGGCTGTAGAGAAGGAAGATTTGATATCCAGACGCTTGTACAATTGACGCAAGAATTTGGAGTTAAAGTTGGGTCCCCTATCTGATATTATTTTCTTGGGGAGTCCATGTAGCTTCCAGACGTAGGTGACAAATAAGTTTGCAACATCAATTGCAGTAGCGTTTGACGTAGTTGGGATGAAATGAACCATCTTGGACAGTCGGTCGACTACTGTGAGAATAGCATCAGAGCCTTCAGATTCGGGTAGTTGTGTGATCAGGTCATAAGTGATTTCTTCCCATGGCCTAAGAGGTAGTTCAATAGGGTTGAGGAGGCCCGGTGGAACCTGATTACTGTGTTTGTTCCGAATACAAGATTCACAGTGTGAGACATAGTTGTTGACCGCCTTTTTCATAGATGACCAGATATACTTCCTTGAGACTAGCTCGTACGTCCGGAATTGTCCTGGGTGTCCTGCAGCGATGTTGTCATGGCGACTTTCCAAGATTGACTTCCTTAGTTCTTTGTCATTAGGCACGTAGATCTTGCCCTTAAACCTCAGGAACCCGTCGTCCCATTCCCAATCCTTAACCTTTTCATTATCCCTAAGCGCTGTAATGACTTTAGACAAGCGTGGATCTTCCAGAATCCTATCTTTCATCTGTTGATCTATATCGTGGTCTGGGGTTATTGCTGCAATAAAGAGTTCAGGTGGCAGCAAAACGGAGTTTTCACCCCCCCCTTCAGGACGGTGTTCCTCTTTCCGTGACAAGATATCTGCTTGTTTGTTTTGCGCTCCAGGTCTATATAGGATTTGGAAGTTAAAATCTGCCAAGAAATTTGCCCAACGTGCTAAACGGCCTCTAAGTTCCTTTGTCGTTTGGAAATACCCTAAGTTTTTATGATCTGATAGGACTTGGATTGGTAATTCTGTACCCTCGAGCAGGTGTCGCCATTCCTTGAAGCATTTGATTACCGCCAGGAGTTCTTTGTTGTAGATGTCATAGTTCCTTTCGGCAGGTGACGAAGATTTAGATAAAAATGCAATAGGGTACATTTTTCCGTCTTCTGCTATTTGGGAGAGGACTCCTCCGGTAGCATAGTCTGAAGCATCCGTTTCCAAATAGAACTATTTTGCCGGGTCTGGTTGGATAAGTAACAGAGCTGATTTGAGTGCTTGTTTAAGTGCCTCGTATGCGTCCTGAGCATTCTTATCCCAGTTCCAAACAGTGTCCTTGCGGAGCAGGTTGAAAAGCGAGCGAGCTTTGGCTGAATAGTTTGGTACGAATTTCCGATAGAAGTTAACAAAGCCTAGGAATTCTTGCAATGATTCGACGTTATGGGGAACTTTCCAATCTACCGCCTTTGTGACCTTTTCTTGGTCTACACGGATACCCTCTGGAGATACAATAAGACCCAAGTAATCAATTTCAGTGACGTCAAAGAAACATTTTTCCAGGTTGCAGTAGAGATTGTGTTTCTTAAGGCGAGACAATACTTCTTTTACGTGTTCTGGATGGTCTTTTGGGTCCTTAGAGAAGATTAAAATGTCATCTAGGTAGACGATGACATAGATATCTAAGATATCCCGTAGTATATCGTTCATGAAGTGTTGGAAGGTCGCTGGTGCGTTTGTTAACCCAAAAGGCATGACCAGGTACTCAAATAGACCGTATTTTGTCTTGAAAGCTGTCTTCCATTCATCGCCTTCTCGTATCCGTACTAAGTTGTATCCCCACTTGAGATCCAATTTAGTGAAGGTTTTAGCACCGCGGAGCTTTTCGATAAGGTCGTTAGTACGCGGAAGTGGGTAGACATTTTTGACAGTCATCTCGTTTAGCCGCCTGTAGTCAATGCACATTCGTAATTTCCCGTTTTTCTTTTTTACAAATATTACTGGTGAAGCCATGGGTGACTTGGAGGGACGTATTAAACCATGTTCGAGTTGTCGCTGTATTGTTGAGCGCATTTCCTCATCTTCCTTGACCCCAATGCTATAAATAGGGCCATGTCTTGGCCTCGCATCGGCTTTAAGATCGATTTGTATATCATACGGCCTATGAGGGGGTAAGGGGCTAGTTTCTTCTTCTGCAAATACTTTAGAAAAGTCTTGGTAGTTTGCAGGAAGTTCTGTGGTAGCGGCCAGTTCGATTTCCGGAGTGTGGCCAGAGAAGATGGTATGTGCGGTGTGAAGACAGTTTCTTCCGCAAAACTCAGAGTTAAAGGACACACTTTTGTCTTTGAAGTTGATGGTGGGATTATGCACACTTAGCCAGGACATTCCTAGCACTAAGTCATGTTTTCCAATGTCTACTACATAGGCGCTTAGGACTTTGTTGTGTCCAAATATCTCGTGGTTTAGAGCACAGTACTCAGTGACTTGCCCTGAAGCAATGTCGCGTCTGTCAATGACATGAAGTTTTCTAGGGTTTTTTAATTTTTTTGTTGGTATTTTGAATTCGTCGACAAGTCGACGATTGATAAAAGTAGAAGTAGCACCGGAATCTAGCATTGCCCAGCCTTGGAAATTTTTCATAATATAAGTGGTTTTTTGGTCAGGAGTTGTTTCTAATGGATGCGCGCGGAAGTAGAGTAGAAGTTGTGATTTATTTTCCAAGCTCATACATTCCAATTCATCTATATTGTTGTTACGTGCATTCACTTTATTCAAGATTTTGCCCAAAACAGTCCTCCTGGCTCTGTTCAGGCGTCCTCTTTTTCCGACCCTTCTTCTTCATATTCTACCTTTTCCACACTAGCTTCATAGCCTGACATGGGGCGACTTGGGCAATCCTTTGCCATGTGTCCTTTGCCTTGACACCTATTGCAGATCATCACCGATTTTCCTTTTCCTGCACTATCTATATCCATTGGACCAGGCCCCTTGGGATCACTCAGCGTACTAGGTGCTGGCCGAGTGTCTTTTTTGAGGGAGTCGAATGTCATTTTAACTTCTCCATCTTGCCCGTCCCACTTAACCCAAGGTGCGTTAAAACCCTTAGCGTTTTTGGCAATTTTTGTGACTTTGCCGCGGGTAGCACGGCCATCAGTTCCGATGGTGAAAACGCGATCTCCCTTGGATAAAAGGGCTTTAGTGGTAGTGGCCTGGGTCGTGGTGGTGGTAGTAGTACGTGCAGTAGTCGTGGCCGAGGAAGAGGATGTATGTTTGGGTTTCTCAGTTTTAGCGAATTGTTGAATATGCTTGTCAATCAGTAAGGCGCGCTCGGCCACCTGATTGAAAGTGGTGGTACCGGCTGGGTTGAAACTCTGCGCCAACATACTTTGTTTGACCTCCATAGATAGGTGATCATAAAACATGTCGCGCAGCGTAATATCATTGTACCCCAAGTAAGCCGATAGGCATTGGAATTCGGTAAGGTAGTCTTGTACCGTTCCTTTCTGGCGTAACTTTTTGAGTTCTTGTCTATGGTTGTCTCCTTCATTGAGCTGACCGTAGCGGGCATTTATTTCACGCCAGAATAACACAGTATTGTGTAGCCAGAGTACCACTTGATTACCAAGCATGTCGACTTCCAAGTATGATTGGACCCACTGGCGAGCGGATCCTGAGAGGTAGGAAATGATAAACGCTATTTTGGCGTCTTCTCCGTGATTAGGCATATTCGTATCCATGTAGAGACGACACGACGTCATAAATTTTTGGAGCTCCTCTTGTTTGGAGCAGTCAAACTTGTCGGGTTTAGCCATTTTGACTTGCCCAACTGGGCCAGCTGGGGGTGGTTGGGGCGGTTGTTGCTGTCCGCCCTGTTGACCTCCTCCTTGCTGACCTCCTGGTTGTTGTCCTCCTCCTTGTGGAGGAGGAAGGTTCTGGTTGGTGATTACTGTGTTTACGAGGGCTTCAATGCCCACAACGCGATCAAACGTGTTTGTAACATCAACACCAGCTAGACCAAGTTGCTCATCGAAGTGTGTTCGGTCATTCGTCATTTGGGTTTCCAAATCTTGTATTTCAGTTCAAGCCACAGCCAAATTTCCTCTAATATCGTCTATTGCCAGTACTACATTTGTCATAGCGTTACATAGCCATGTGATCTGTTCCCCCATTGTCATATCTTCGAAATTGGGAGGAGGAGGGGCCGCCATCGTCTTCTCTTTTCCTTTTTAATGTGTTAAAATATGAAGGAGCTGCAACTTCTTCTTCCTGGTAGATCGGGGGTTCCTCGGTATATAAGTGTTCCCACTTTTGGTACCACAGTAACCTTGCTAAATTGGACGCCCTTTTTTTGTAGAGGCTGGTGAACGTATTTGGGATATCGATTAAGTATAACCCAATATTTCCGTTGGGTTTGATCATCCACCCAATGTGGGGCAAAATTGCTGGTTCGAGCTGGGATGTTTCAGGTGTGGGGTGCCTGAGCGCGGGTAACGGTCTTGATCGAGGAGGGGGTGCGACAGCTAAAGGCTGTGCTCGAATATTCAAAGGAGGTGTCACTAGGAGAAGATTGGATGACGTTGGACAGAAAAAGTTGATGACAAACTATTTTTTAGAGGCGAGATTTGAATTGCCAAAAAGTTTCTTTAATGAAATACGCGTCCCTCTTTGGACAATAGGGGCACTGAATAGTATTAGACCCGTCGTTGAGTCTAAAGCAGATGTTGCTACTAGGGGAACCGGGGGGTGTGACAAAGCACTGCTGAGCCCGGTTGCGTAGTTGTTGAGGTTTTACTGGGATATAGCGAACAGTTGATTCACAAGGTCCTCCCTTACGTACTTCAGCTGGGGAGTAAGTTTTCCAGCAACGAATTTGGGGATGGAACCAGTTGCAGTAGCAACAACAATTGTGTTCCGAGATAGCCAGTTTTAGTCGTGCGTTCACCTTAAAAGGCTACTCGATCAATAGTTAAACCGCTTCTGATTGCTAACTCTTTGCCTCTATCACTAACGTTGGACAGTCACTGCCGGCTTATTGCAATAAGCGTCCGGTGTGGTATCTGCAAGTGGTGGTTTGGCTGACTAAGAGCGCTGAGCGGGGGATATGACTCCCAGGCGAGGTGAAGATTACACTATAAGGGGGCGGTACTCCCTGGTTACTGGTTGCAGGTCCTTGCTTTTGATTATTACAAGGGTCACCCTGGATCAACCGATTCACCGGACCAGCGCTTGTCCCAAATAGGTTCTCAACAAAGTATAATAGAGGGAGACAACGACGATGGGTGGTTCGACAGTGTGAAGGACTGCCGCGATGACCCAGAGAAGAACTTGACCTAATGTCAGAGCTCTCTCAACAATGAGTGATGATAAAGTGAAGGTATGGGCGACTGATAGCCCAGTGACCAAAAGGATATAAGAAAGAACTGAATTGACGAGGAGGTCAAGTTCTTGGTCTGTAACCTCAAACTTGCCCTTGGTTATATACAACAGGGTGCACAGCCTTGTATCTATGTGTACAAAGAACGAGTCATACTAATTTGATATCAGAGATGAAATGAGAAGGATTAGTAAGACTTCTGGAACATTCTATGATCACGTGACCTTCTGACTAAGAGACCCTGATGACAAAGATTACAAAGGATAACTAAGCTTATGACAAATATCCCATAAAAGGAAAGTGAATCGGAAAAGATTATAAAATCCTGAACATAATTAGGGAAGCGTGTCAAGTCATGACACTGGGCAATCCCGGCTCCATTGCCAGCTCAACAGTGCTAATCAGTATTTCTAGCTACTTTTCTGTAATTACAGGTAATAAGCAGGAATTCTCAGGAATCCACAGGAATCCCCAGGAATCCTGCAGAATCCTGCAAAATCCTGTCCCTGTGCAAGTGCAGGGAGTTTTGTCCGGCACTGCCTTTCATACTGGGGCAGGCCGCAAATTCAACAACCTTATCATGCAGATCCATTGCAACGCAGTCCAGTGTCCGTTAAACGCTAGCAGAACACTTTATGAGCAACAAATTTGGACTGAAATAAGCAATGCGCGTACGTACAATGAACAGGGAGCACGTTAGGTCACAAAATGAAGCAGTATAATGTAATATGGCATCTGCCTGCCGAACGCAAAGGTCGGCGGCTATAAGTGCCTTCAACTTGGTGAATCTTGGTTAGTATGCACCTAATAAAGACGGGTGAGATTCACAGTGAGCATCAGTGTCAGAGTGAAGTTCCCAAGACCGCCTTTGCTGTATACTGGGACACAAACAGTGGGGGAGAGGGGCTAGAGAGGTCGGGGAGCATTGATGGGTGAGGGAGACGTCGAGATACATATGTGTGTTGCCGGGCGTAACACGGCCATGAGGCCAATCGCTCCAAGATCCATGCTTTGGATTGATGCGATTGGCCAAGATGAGGTATTGCAATTACGGTTTGGACTGCCCACGGCGTATCTTGTGCACCAATGGCAGCCAAGGTGCATGTCTTATATCTACGAGGGATTTGCTCCTGCTCCCACAAGCTAACTTCTCCCCATTGACCACCTGCCTCTGCACTTGACTTTGTCCGTGGGTCACAATTGTACACACGCACCCAGGTACGCCCAAGCTGAACCTTACTCGTACAATCATATCCTAACTATTACTGTGTATACGCGTTGATATCTGCCAGTCTCAACAGCTCTGTAATAAGGAGTATGAGTTATAACAAAGCTGGTAAGTGAAACTCATCTGAGATAATAGACCGAGTTGCACTGACTGTAGTGCTTGCTCATACACCCCATTATTTTGATTTTCAGTTCAAGGTATGTACACACTTCGCCCCATTTCACATGTTGTTGACTTACGCACAGCACCATTAGATATGCTCGCTATAATAGTTTACTTCTCTGTTTGATTTATCTGTACATAGTATATACTCAGTGCAAAGCGTTTGTGCCAATATATTTCTCTATCATACACATCAGAGAAAATATGGTTCTCAAATTAGGTCTAATTAGGTCTAATTAGGCCTAATTATTGGATTATGGGGATTACCGACCCCCCCCCTTTTCATTAGCCCAAATTACGATCTGGGGTCACGAATTATGCTCAATTATGGCAAATTATGCCAATTATCATTGAATTTGAAATTTCCCAGTTTTGCTGCCCCTGGCCTGGACATACCTTAGCATTGCATGTGAACATGCTAGAGGCTGTTTGGAGGCAAGAACAGCCAGAACTGTAGGATTATCCCAGTTATCCATGATTATTCATAATTTGCTCAAATTACAAAAGTCTGGTAATTAGCCATAGTTACCAAATGGGCTCTTGATTATAAACCCAAGAGTTCCTGATGCACTTGGTTGAGCATGCAAGACTGTATATACCCAATTGACATATTTATATATGTTTCCAGATATGTACCCGCTCACTGAGCTCACGAGAACAAGGCTGGCGCTCGTGGAGCTTGTGAGCACAATACAGGCGCTCATGAGGGTGGTGAGCACAGATGGGGGAGTGACGAGGCTAAATGAGTGACCATAATAGGCTGTTGGGAGCCCGGTTGCCATTTGTAAGGCAATCATGATTGATCAGGAGCTAACCTAGTATGGTCAGCGAGCACTCAAATCCAGGGGGGATGACTCATTTGCTTGAGCAGGTTCTGAGTGCTCATGAGCGCCCGGGGAGAAAAATCAGATCTGTAGACATCACAAGCACGCAAAAAGCTCGTGAGTGATCACTTTGATAAAAAAGCCTTGTGAGGGCGGAAATCCCAGTGAAAAACTTGCTTACTGTTACGGATTACTGCCCAGAGTGTAGTGGGAATAAATGTAACTAATAGTAGAATACAGTAGTTGTTAGATGCAACCAGACAGTAATGGTAACAGAGGTTTGATGAAGCTATCGTGAACTAATTAAAGAAAAGAATAGCAGGGCGTAGGATCCGATGCTCAGCTTGTACGTGAGAGAACCAGTAGTTATGTAATTAAGAGATTATACAGGAGTTGCACTACCAAAGGACAAGACGTAGGTCTTGGCCGTCTGTATATGCGAAGGATGTCGCGTCAATATATTGAAGCGCTGTGAACTGAGTTTGGCCGGTGTTCACCCGAGCATGCTATTGTCAGAGGCTACCTGGTATACATTGGGGCTTACCTGGACTTAGTAACGCTGCAGAGGTTAGTAGGCAGACAATGCAAAGCAACGGTCGCTTGTGGATATATGCGTGTAAGTCTACTTAGCGCAATATAGAGACGAGCAAGGCTTAAGTCTTAGTTGCAATGGCGAGTGAGAGTAAAAGAGATCAATGCATTCAACGGCCTCAGAGGGCCTCTCTATGTACATGTGAGACGTGGCTATACTAGGGACTTAACCATCTGCTTCCACCAATCCAATCCTTGTATTCCTGCTGCGGGTACTGTGCAATGCTGCGATATACTGTGAAAGGCTGTGTTGCACAGTGACTGTGCACTGCAGACTGTGCGCTGCGTACTGCTGGTAGCTGTGCAGTGCACAGTCACTGTGGACCGTGGAAAGCTGCGTAAAGCTGCGTATGTGCAAAGTGGGTGATCCGGTCAGGTAAACATGCGGAGCTGTGGGTATATGCCGGTATACTTCTGTGAGCCACGAGATCGCATATGATAGCTTGTGGCTAGGTGGCAAGCGCCGGGCGGCTACACTAGAAGTGTCCTTTGCCTTTGTGTGGAGGCGCATATTCATAACACTTACAAGCACGCTCGTAAGCGGATTTTTATCAAAGAGATCACTCACGAGCTTTTTGACCTTGTGACTGCTTCTGATTGCCGGCGGATTTGGTAGAGTTATGGTGGCTACGCTCGCGTGAGGGCTTATTTTCTAGCCTCTAACCCAGAAAGCTCACTGTTTGCTGGGCTTTAGTAATTCACCAACTAGTCAACCAGTACATTTAGCCACTATATGACATGGTTTGAGTGTCTTTATCTAGGTTTATGTTCGTATCTACCTGTCTTCAATCTGCAGTTTTTGTCAAACTAGCTGCCGGCTAAGCACTTTTGCTTATCTCTCGAGCTCCAAAGTCTGTGCTGTGCAGGTAATTTAGCTATGATAAAGGTGCAGTTATCATTAGCATAGCTCATATTGGTCCCAACTGCCTTCAAGGTCCAGAATCCCACTTGGTGGAGATATTCAGCATGGATGCGCTGCGGAGGGTGCCGTATGGCACCTTCTGCAGTGCATGCGCAAGAACATTGAGCTGATTCAGCAAGTTTAAACAGCCCAGGTCTGCAGTTTACATTCATTTGTGTGTAGCATATGTTTTCTTTGGTCAGTCGTTTATATCTCAATATATGCAGTTGATTGTCTTCATGTTAGCAGATGACATCGGACAGTAGCAAGGTACCTGGTCCAACAAGAGAGCCGCTTCTAGTCATGTAAGCAAACGTGCATATTGTGGTCGTTTAAGTTGGCAACTGCAAGATGTGTTGAGTCCATTGATGGAAGAAACACACATGCCTGCTCAAAAACTTCCTCTATGGAAAAGAAAAACCCTGGTTTTCAGGTGCAAAATGTCTGGAATTCAGGTCAATTTTACCTAAAGTTGGCCATTTTGGGTAAACCTGAAAAAACTAAGGACCTGAAAATAAGTGCTCATTCATTGAATCTCAGGTACAGTCATCCACCACGTGACGACACACCACCACGTGGCAAGACAGTGCTGAGAAGTGCGCGTTGGACAGTCAATGTCCCCCATCTGTGAGTTGCACAAGTGATGTACAGGGGCTTCCTTGGGTGCAGAGTATGACTAAATAGTTAAGTTGGGCATTATTGGGCCGCTTAGGGACTGTCATGACTTGACACGCTACCACAAATATATTCAGGATTTCACAATATTCTTCTGATACACTTTCCTTTTATAGAGCATTTGTCATAACCTTAGTCATCATCTTTGTCCTCTTTGTCATCAGGGTTTATTAGTCAGAAGTCCTGTGATCACAGAATATTCTAGAATATCTTACATCCTTTGGTCACTGAGGCATCTTGTCCTCATACCCTTTACTCATCGTCTATTACATCCTTGGGGACCTGACAGGGACAGAAATACCGAATAATTGAATTCATACACATTGGCTCATATTCAGCACAGAAAAACATATTGGCAGGTTCAGTTATGTCACAAATAGCTCAAATTGAATCTTTTGAGACTAAAAAACACTATATCAAGACACCCTCTAATCCAGATGTACACGCTTAGTCCAGAGCAACACATATATTGAGGTACAATGGTAATGTCTATTTGTAACAAGGTGCAGCCAGAAAGCAGTAGCACATTTTCTAGTTGCAAATGTATCATTTGAGCACAAATGTTTGAGAGTAATGCCTATACTCTACCTCAAGTGCAAGAAATGTCCTAACCTAGCAAAGAGTATGACACTGGGTGAGCAGCGTTGAAACTATGGTTGGTTACAAATGCTGTAGGTGTAGATGGAAATTGATATCTTAAATACTCCGGCCGTACTCTACACCCAAGGAAACCCCTGTACATCACTTATGCAACTCACAGATGGGGGACGTTGACCATCCAATGCACACTCCTCAGCACTGTCTTGCCACGTTGTGGTGTCTTGTCACATGGTGGATGACTGTATCCAGTTTTTCACTCCCTGGATTTTGGGTGGCTGCTACCTTGGGTTGGCAATTTTGGGTACCTGAAAATCAGGTTTTTCTGTGCCACAGAGTTCCAAATCAACAAACAATATTTTGTTGTGGTTGTGTACTTCAATGTGTCCGGTGAGTTTGTTTTGGAGTGCAGTGACAAATTGACGTATGAGAGCAACAGTGCGTTGCTTGCCATTGATAGTGAGTCTCAATGAAAGTGATACCGGAGCAAATATAGGAGAGGCAAATAATTCTGCATGCCAGAGGACAAAGTCTTCGTGTTGCAACAGAGAAAACCTGGTGGAAAAATTAAGTTAAGTTGAGGTAAATTAACCTTCATTGAGCCCTTTAGACTCTTAACAACTCCCCCCCCTTGTTAAGCTTATTGTGGCTAAATTAATCTGGGGGGTCCTAAATTTCACCAAATTTAACCAAATTTGAGTAATTTAAGCCCCAATCATCTGCAGACGGTGCCCAGGACTTTGGGGGTTCTGGTGATGGGTCAGGGTAATTTGAAAAGATGTACAAACTAATAACATATCAATGATGCATACACACACCTTTGTCCCAAAGCGCTGTGTTTGGGCCAGTATTTTGGCATTTGCTTGCCCATTTCTGCACCAAATTGTAATCTGTTTGTAGTGCTATGCAGTTACAAGCGGCAGGCACCTGTAGACTAAATATAGCAAATTTGAAATTGACTATACAAGGTAAGTGTCTGTTTCAATCTGGCAGTGTTTTTCACGTATTCTAACACTTGACACCTGAATCTCAATCAACGAAGTTCCCTTTGAGTTCCACCCTTCAAACCTAGACCATCGGGGGATTTCTAGTGGGCCGGAGAGCTTATTGGAGGGAAAAAACTGCAAGACATACCTCCTCATCTCTTGTTGTCCCCAGACGCTCTGAGAGCAGAAAGATGAGCTAGAAGCTCAGGGTTTGAACATATAAGATGTAGCTACAACCTGACATATACATGTTTCTTGAACCAGCCATCCTGAGTTTTTCCACATCAGAAAACCTACTAAATGCCAGAAAATACCCCCAGGGGAGGTGTCATTGCATTGCTGGTTGGGGCTAAGGGGGTGAACTTACCCTGGGGATGTTCTACCCCTGAGTGAGGTGAGTTATTGGGTCACTGTATGCACAAATTTCAAACTTCTAAAAATTTGTCAGCAGGTACAGTACACTTCTGTGAGTCATGATATTCAATCACAAGTCAATTTGGACTAAAACTGAGTGAGTAATAAGCAAAATACTTGCGGAAACACGAGTCTCTTCATTAACCAGGTGCTGCACACATAAATCTTGTGTTTTTTGTTTGAGATGTTTGGCCCTCGGTTCCCCTCGGCTCCCTAGAGTTCTGGGGACAACTAGAGGCAAGGAGGTATGTCTTGCAATTTTTTTGGTCTAATAAGGTCTCTGGCCCACTAGAAATCCCCTGATGACTCCACTCCCCTGAGTACACTCATTCAGTGCCCACATACTCACCTGGGGGTATTTTGCAGCATTTAGGACCTTCTATGCACAGGAGAAAGAAAGCTGCTGGATGGACAAAAAGTGAGGTTTTATTGACCATATACCATGTAGTATACATCTGATGATGTCAGCAGAGTGTCCCTAAGCAGTCACCAGAGCTTTTGGAGCTAGGCTCTGGCCACAAGGTAAGTTACTCTGGAAGCTCTCTTCGCTACCAGAGCCCCCAAAGTCCTGGGCACCATCTGCAGATGATTTTGATTGCCCCAAAATTCACCCATTTGTCCCTACAGTCACCAGAGCCTTTTAGCACACTCAAAAACATGTCTGAAGGGTGTTCTGTAAGTCAGAACTTAAGGTGCTCAATTCTGTTAAATTTTGTTGCATTTGGTGAAATGCCTTAAATTCACATAATTTAGTGAGATTAAGCCCCCAGGTTCTAATTACACATCGGCTTTTTCCTGATGTGATCCTTCTTCATCCAGCTTGGGTTACACTGAATGAGATTAGTATATATGAAGAGGAATTTGTACATTTAATCTAACACTCCCTGCCAACAGCATTTTCATATACACCTTTGTTGTTTTTTCCAAAAATGACCCGAGCGCACAATCATTCCACTTGTGGATATTGATTACTCACCCGCACTAGTGGTGGCTTCTTTGAACCATCCCGTGCTCGAGTCACACCACTCTTGCACAGCCCCTGTGCAGCAAAATCTTCTTGCTCAACTAGCATGCCTTGGTTGACTCCAGAGTGCACACCAATCAGATCTCAACTTTGGTCACTTCCATGTCTTATATGCACTCCACAGTGGGGTTTTTGGCAATTTTCAACTGTGCCAGTGTCACCTGTCAGAGCCCTCTCAATGGTGATAGTAATATAAGTAAGGGTATGAGTGATGATAGCCCAGCGACCAAAAGGATGTAAGATAGAACTATATTGACGAGGAGGTCAAGTTCTTGGTCTGTAACCTCAAACTTGCCCTCAATTATATACAACAGGATGCACAGCCTTGTATCTACGTGTACAAAGAACGAGTCATACTAATTTGATATCAGAGATGAAATGAGAAGGATTAGTAAGACTTCTGGAACATTCTATGATCACGTGACCTTCTGACTAAGGGACCCTGATGACAAATATTACAAAGGATAACTAAGCTGATGACAGATGTTCCATAAAAGGAAAGTATATCTGAAAAATATGATCAATCCTGAAATAATATTTGGAAAGCGTGTCAAGTCATGACATCACCCAACTCTGGCAGCAATTCTCCTGGCCAACTGGCACACAATGGTCTGATGCCAAAGCCCAAGTTTGGCAAGTTATTGGCCAATTTGGGTCATTTCAAGAGCAACTTGGGCCAGTTAGAGGTCAACATGGGCTAGATCACTACCCACTGGTGCCACTTGTCACAGCTCTCTCGACGATGAGTAGATAAGTAGTAAAGGTATGGGCAACTGATAGCCCAACGACCAAAGGATGTAAGAATGAACTTTGATTGATGAAGAGGTCAAGTTCTTGGTCTGCAACCTCAAACTTGACCTTGGTTATATACAACTGGGAACACAGCCCTGTATCTACGCAAACAAACTGAGAAGCAAACCAAGTCCTACAGGTATTTGATATGAGATGTGAAATACGAGATGACAAAGACTTCTGGAACATTCTGAGATCACGTGACTTCTAACTAATGAACCCTGATGACAAAGAGATGACACATCCTTACCAATGTTCTATAAAAGGTATGTGTCTGAAGAAAGTATGATAAAATGAAATATAATAATTGGAAGCGTGTCAAATCATGACACCAGTTGTGTTGACTCAAGCAGGTTAGGTGCACCAACTTGTGTGTATTGCATTGTGAGCAGGGTTAACTTATACCTATTAGTCAACTATGGGTAGTTTTAGTGGGTGTTTGTTGAGCATGAGTGGTCCAAGCTTGACTGGTGTGACTTGTGCTTGATGTTTGACTTGTGCTTATTATCTGACTTGTACTTATTATCTGACTTACGCTTATTGTCCAACTTGTGCTTATTATTTGACTTATGTTAATCTTATGGCAAGCTGAGAAACTGGAGTTTCAATGACCCAAGGCTATGAGACAACCGGTAGCTATCAAAAAAAAAGTTTTCTGATCAAGTTTTTGTAAACTGCCAATGTATGTTCAAGTCACAAGCTTGGAAAGCAGTTTTGGATTTTTCTTTTTGCGAAGATTTCACTGGTGTGTACAAGTATAAAATGGCTCTGAATCTTGTGCATTAAAAAACCCTACACCCAAGGTAACCAAGCAAGCAATGTGAAAACAGCAACTAATGTGAAGGAGAGTGGCTAATTGAGTGGATAAGAAGGGAAGTAAATCACAAATGATGTATTATTGAAGTCAAGTGTATGTGATTGGGTGTGTGTCTGGAGACGGAACATCAGGGGATTTTCTGTGACTCGGAGAGGCTATTAGAGGACAAGAGGGCATAGAGATAGCCCCCTCTCCACCAATGTCCCCAGAGAGCCTGGGAGCTGCAGGGAGCCGAGGCCAAATATGGCCACATACTCTCCCCTCGCCGTGCTCATACACGACCTGAGACCCTACAGACCCGACTTACATCAGCCAGGTACGTCGTGCTAGCGCACCCGAGCCGTTCACTGGCTGCTCACCAGCCCCTGCGTGCTCTGTGTCCATACAGCTAATATAAAATGTACTTAAAGCACGCCAAGCTGTGCCAGACAATAGACAATAAAACAATGGGGAGTTCTTTTAGATTAGAAGCAAAAAGGCGCAAATTGTACTTCACAGACATGAGCAAACCTGTGTCAAGTAGGTGCAGGGAGCCCCCACCTGCTTGTCTTGCATGAGTACTCAGCCAACAATGGCTGGGCACATTGTCTCCGTAGGTAAAATCTAGCATTTAAGTGCTTTGGTGTACTTATCAAGGCAATCTGCTGGATGGTTGACGAAATGGGTTTGTATTCCCAACTTCCAAAGCTGGTGCACACGGCGTACCTGGCTGATGTAAGCCGGGTCTGTAGGGTCTCAGGTTGTGTATGAGCACAGCAAGGGGAGAGTATGTGGCTGTATTTGGCCTTGGCTCCCTGCAGCTCCCAGGCTCTCTGGGGACATTGGTGGAAAGGGGGCTATCTCTACGCCCTCTTGTCATCTAATAGCCTCTCTGAGCCACAGAAAATCCCCTGATGAAGAAGAAGCAACTGCTTTTGAGGTGAATCAACATGTGAAACAGTGCAGAAGTTGAGTTCCTCCTCAACACAGTCAGCAGAAGATACTCAGGGATTCTTGAAGAAGAAGACTTGAGTGGTAGATATGGGGCTTGGCAACATGAGATCAATCAGATTTGAGGGATGCATGAGAGTGACAACTGAACCAGTTGGTGAGACAGGACGTATGTCACCAAAGTTGCAATCTATGAGGTCCATGTGGTCCTTTGCGTGCTTTGCCTTCTTTGTTGTGCAAGCTGAATCAAGTGAAGTGAAAATCTAATGAGAGCACAAACACATGGAACACAGGAGCAAACATTACTTTTAGGCTCAGGTGTAGTGGGCTCCTGCTTGACATTTACTGCACCTTCTCCAGGTCACTTTTCCTTGTTTGGACGGCACCTTTGCTGTGTGTTTACCTTGAGTACAAAACAGTCATTGTGAGTGTCAGAATTGGAAATATTATAATATCACATGTACTGATTGACTTGATTGCTGGGCATTTACACTTCAGAGAAGTGGGCTTTGGTATAATGGGCACGTCAAGTTCTTGAGCAGTAATCAAAGTTACGTGACTTTGATATCACTTGACATGCTTACCAGGGCTACCCCTCTCTTTGTTTGCAGTGTTCAAAGTACCTGGGCCACTGCTACCTTCATTGTCATTGTCTTGATTGTCATCCCCACTTTCCCTGTCTTCCTCAGAGTTGTCATCTTTTCTTCATAGTAAATTAATCATAGTATTTTGTATACTGAAAACCTAAGCTTACTGTTCTTGTTGCCTGAGGTTTTGGGCTTGGTAACAAGACGTTGTGTAGGGTCTGTCCATCCCAAAAGCTTCCAAACAACGCCTTCTGGAACAGGTATGGCAGTGCCTAAATCGACCAGAAAGAGGCAAGGAGCCTTCAAATTGGGGTAGACCACATACCAGCGGATACCTTGCTTTGGGCCCCTTTACTGGGCTTGTAAACAATCTCCCAAACATATTCCATTGTCAGGTCAACCTCACAGCAGACCAACTGATGGAGCTCTTGCCCCTCCTGGATCAGAAGTATTCAGAGGAGTCCTGTTGTGACCTTAGCCACCACCATCTTTTTCCTTCCTTCTCATGGCACACTCATTCAGCCACACTGCCTTGATGCAACTGTCAAGCCCAACTACAATAAAACTGCAACTACTAGGTAGCGCAGAGTCCAACAAGGTCCAGGCCTAGGAAGATGAGTAGGAAGGGGATGGGGTAGAGACAAGACCCCAAATATAGTAAAGGGCACTTGCTATAGAAGCTGGGCCAGCAGAGTTAACAGAGCCCAATGGAATGCTTTCACTGAGAGAAGGGTGTGAGGAGGCAAGTGGTTGAGTTCTGAGGCTTAAGGCTCTCAGACTCTCCCTTATATATTCATAGGTACTACTACAACATCCCACAGTATGCCAACCGTGGGTATGGGAAGTGAGATGTAACGGTGGGAGATATGTAAAGGGACACAGGAACTATTACAAAGAGTCGTAGTCATCTCAGTACATAAGCAGTGGTTATTACATAAGTCTAACTAAGTAGTAACTACACAATTCAAGTGCATATATCTGATTAAACATGACTTGGAAAATTCTGTCTGTGCATAAATATAATCAAAGTGAATATATGCGTCATGGGTCATGACATTTCCCCCCTGTCAAGGTCCAGGTGCCTCTGGATGAAGACAATGGAATTCAGCTACTGCCTCTGGCGCGTTGGACATGTTTTTCTTTGGTTGCCAACCATTTTCTTCTGCACCATAGCCTTTCCATTTGACATAGTATTCCAGTCTTCTGTTGTGCATCCTAGAGTCCAAGATCCACTCCACCTTGTACTCCTCTTCCCCTCAGGGGCTATGACCGGCAGAAGTGGGACAGGGTCCCTATTGAAGTTGTCCACTGGTTTGGGGTGCAGAAGTGCGGTATGGAAGACCAGATGTACTTTTGTGGACTTGGGCAGTTCCAGTTGGTACAAGGTTTTTCCAATCTGCTTCAAAACCTTGTAAGGTCCAAATTGCCTATGTTCAAGCTTGTTGGAAGGTCATGAAGTCTTGATATGGGTGCCATCTAGATAGACCTTTGACCTGACGTCAATCTTAGGTGCTGCTCTGTGCTTCTTGTTATTGTATTCAGAGTATGTCCGGTTAGCCATAGTGAGAGCGGCCTTGGCTTCCTCAAGTATCTCTTTGAGGAAGTTGGCAAGTTTGTTGACCCAAGGTACATTGCTTTCCTTGGTGTCACCCACAGTGAAGTCTGGGTTATAACCATGGCACATGTAGAACAGCAAGTAATTGGATCCTGAGTGTTTGCCATTGTTCTACGCAAGTTCAGCCAGTGGTAGTGAAGCAACCCAGTCAGTCTGCCTGTTGTTGATGTAGTGACACAGGTAGATTTCAACAAACTGGTTAAGGTGCTTGCTTTGTCCATCCACCTGGGGTCTGTACGCTGTTGAGAATTGTGGTTCAATCCCCAAACGTTTATAGACCTGGTGCAAGAACTTGGTGTCAAAGTTAAAACCTCAATCTGAGATAGTCTTCCTAGGTAACCTGTGAAGTTTCCAGACATGGTTCACAAAGAGGTTGGCAATGTCCACTGCAGAGGCATTGGAGTGCGTAGCTATGTAATGGATCATCTTGGAGAGGCGGTCTGCCACTGCTGATATTGGGTCATAGCCCTCTGAGACTGGTAGTCCAACAATCAAGTCATACGTAATCTCCTCCCAAGGTTTGTTGGGTGAGTCTATAGGTTGTAGTGACCTAGGTGGAGCTTAATTGGTGTGTTTACTGTGTAGACATCAGTCGCATGCTTGGACATACTTGGAAACGGCTAACTTCATCCCAGACCAGTAGTAATCTCTAGTGAGAAGGTCAAGGGTTTGGAATTGCCCAGGGTGCCCTGTAGAAGGATTGTCATGCTGGCTTTCTATGACTGCTTTCCTGATTTCTGGTTCCTTTGGTACATATATGCAGTTGTGATAGTACAGAAGACCATTAACTAGGTGCCATCCTTGAACCAGGATGTCTTCCTCTAGGGACTTGAGGATCTTTGAAACTGACTTATCATCTGGCAGAGTGTCTCTGATTAGGTCCAATTCAGGTTGCTCTCTGTCAAGATTGTGGAAATAAAAAGCTCAGGGCTGATTAGCGCTGGGGTTTCACCCCCCTCTTTACCAGCCTGTTCTCGGAGTTCTTCTCAACAAGAAAAGATGTCCACTTTGCCATTTTGTGCCCCTGGCCTGTATACAATCCTGTAGTTATAGTCTGCCAAAAATCCGGCCCAACATGCTTGCCTCCCATTAAGTTCTCTTTTAGTCTGGAAGTACTCCAAATTTTTATGATCTGTGAGAACCTTTATAGGGATTGCGGGGCATTTCAGGAGGTGACACCATTCCTTAAATGCCTTTATGATAGCCGACAGCTTTTTGTCATATATGTCATAACAACGTTCAGCTGTGTTGTGACCTTAGCCACGACCCCCATCTTTTTTTCCCGTGGCTCACTCTTTACTTGAGCCACACTGCCTTGAATGGCACCTTCTGGAAGTCGCCA